>VTPC01002954.1:0-39553 GCA_011009095.1 Ignelater luminosus | reverse complement strand
TTTTTTCCAACATTCCACAAGTTAATATCATACCAAAGCCATGAACCAGATTTCACCTAATAACTTCACGGCAATAAAACACTTTCGTTCCGAGAAGAAGCTTCGCTTTATAACTGGAGCTACAAGAATTAAAAGAATGTATTGCGGTTAACATTTAATCCGAATGTTGATCAGACAATCCGGCTGCTCGGGCTGCAACTGCTTATTTATGGTCGTGCGTAGATGTACGGTATTGAATCCGAGCATGCAAGCTCACATTCCCGGATAAACTGTGCGGTCTTTACTAGGGGCAAATTAATGATGGGAAAAATTAGTTTTAATTTCAAGTTTTCAAGGTTTTCAATTTTGAAATTCAGACAAAGATAGCCAACTATGAATATTTATTTAGATCAAAATTTCTAATAGCAGACTTCTTGGTATTCTACGATTAAATAAGAAAAAAGAATCTGGGAAAATTAGGTCAATATTGCGAATTTCGTCGTCGGGTCGTTAAGATTGCTAAAAAGCTATCCATGTTGCAATTACAGTAGTTTCACAATACGTATTTTATTATCACCTTAAACTATGAAAGTATTATCTTTAGATCTATTGGTTTTTTATTACTTTTGAAAAGTTAGATTGTTAAAAACAAACTTTTTCCTTGTAGAAGATAAAGCAATTAAGTTATTATAAGCGTATAAGAATAAGAAGTTCCTTTTGAAATTTCTAAATTGCTGTAAATCACCTACTGAATTCTTTGCATTAAATCAACTTCAACATAGAGTAGTAACAGTAATGTTATGTAATTAAAAATAAAAAGGTTTCCACTGATTTATAATGCTGTTGAGGGAAGTTCCATTAAATAATTGCAAATTCTAGGAATATATCTGACAAATAGCTAAATAGAATTAGGAACGTTTACGTTATTTGCATCTACGTGTAGCACGCAAACGTGATGTTTTTCAGGAACCATTGTTAGGAAATTACCAGAATTCAATCAAGAATTACTTCAAAATATTGCACAATATCAATTCGAAAATGATTAAGCTTAAAAGAATTGTTAAATTTACAAGTTTTACCTACATCAACAGAAAAATCCTCTCATGTTAGCTTCTAACTATATCGGTTTTCTCAGACTTTTTTAAATTATGTTGGCTTCTTCTTACAAAAATTAGAAACAACAACAATAAAGTAATATATTAAAATGATGAATTATCTCTAAGTCCGAAGGGAAATCAAATTTCTAAACTAACATCAATACCGATTGAGTCGGTCTAACGGGAATAACATGCCTGAACCACGTCCTCTAGCAAAGAATTCAATAAATGGCTTTGTCATTATCTTCTTCTTCTTAATCATTAGTGATATTTGAAATTATTGAACCCTCTCGTTTATTGTTTTATTAACAAACTTAATAATTCCATCGTTTTGTTTGAGAGACCTAATCAATAGCATTGAACATTTAATGTAAAATTGTGTGTTAAAGTACGCACCGATATAGTATTGCTTAAACCATGTTTTTTGCATAAACTACTCTTTTTGATGCGTTGTTTTCTAACGCAAGTAGGGGCCAGTGACCGTTCCGCAAGCCGCTGAAGTTTTGTAGATCGAGAAATAAATCCTATGATACTAACAGGCTTGGTAGCGACTTCTGTCCAGATTGAATGGCAATCTCTTGTTATTTAAAGTTTCATAAAGTACTGATAGATTAATATATTTATTTGTTATTTACTTTGGTTATGTTATATAATCGAGTCAATCCTATTAACAGTTTTGTAGGTAGCTCCTGTAATAATGGGTGCCCAAGGCTAAACTGAATTTAGATTCATAATATTTTCTTAATAAGTTAAAGATTTTTTTTGAGATTAGATAGAAAAGTTTTATAATTTTTTTTTATTGAACTGTCATTTAAGAGGTTCAGAATGTATTATTGACCTCGCTGAAAATTTAACGTTACTTTTATACCTATATTTCTGATTTTGATACATATTTCGAAATGATTTGTGAAATCTGGTGTTTTTACATTTATATTATTGGTTCCTATGCTTGCATTTTAATTTGTTTCGATCAACCTTGTGTTTTATCTGCATCTATATATTTTCGTTTCTTATCATTTTTATTTTCAATTAAATAAACAAGAGTAAACTGATTTTAGCATTTTTATTTGGGAACTGTATAGTAATTAATGTAAGTAATGCTATATAGCTAATGTAAACTAGGCATAGCGTCTTTTTGTAAGTAAAATTTTAGATTAGATCACTGATTCTGATTATCTGGTGTAAAATGTGCGGTGCAAATTAGTTGTGCACATTGCTGTGACTTTGATTAAGCAAGAGTGTTGAGCGTCTCTTAATAAGTTTAAAGAAAGTTTGAGTATAGAGTATTCACTGTTATCATAGCGTCTCCAATATATACAGGGTGTTCGTGGTGAGAAGCCACATCAGCGAACGTGTTGATCTTGACCTGGTTTCTGGCGCCGATATCGATTGTGGCATCTTCAGGAAATTCCTGAAGACTTTTATTGAGTTTCTATCTCTATTTAGGGTAAATTGTCTGTGAACCCATTCCATCTACGGCATTCAAATCTGCACGCGCATAAGGCCACTTTTCCGGTTTTGTCCGTGACAACAGAATTATTTGAAATTTGGTCTTAAATAGGCCCAAATCAATTTTATTATAAAAAAATTATAAAAAGGTGCTGCATTTACTTAAGTCAAAATGTTTCTTTTTGGCCCTCGACTTGAACTTTGCATTCTTTGTGTTCGTCTTCATAGTTATATGTAAAATATGCTACTGAACTGTCTTCTACAAACTTGATTACTTTTAAATCTTTAAGTTTCACAGTTTTCTGAAATGTGCGATCAATCTTTAAAATCTAAAAGTCATTATAACTAACTTAAAACTTTTTGCAACTTAAGATTTGAAAATTAATCTTGTATTAGTTAATACAGTGGGCTATTCTGATAGAGTCATTATACTTTTTCTCTTAATTGTTTTCTCTATAACAGCGTGCATTGAGACAACAGGCATATATGTATGCCCTGTTAGCAAATAAATAAATGCTACTTCCTTTATTTTGGAGGAAATGGAAAACCGTAAGGAGTACATACATGTTTCTACACATCTAGTCTTGCTGAACTGCTGACAAACTTTCATCTTCGTATTTTCTTTTAAAAGATAATATTCATGTGTAGATAAGCGTTTGAAGATGTGTTTCTGTTTGCTGTTATCTCCCAAACTCTAAAATATGTATTTATTTTAAAGTAGGTTTCTCATTCTTTCTCTGAGAATGCATTTATTGTTGCACTCCATGATAATTTACATATTTCCTTCCTTTCCTTCTTTGTTTTATTTTTGTATTCATTTTCTTTGTTTTCAGCTACTGAACTATTACTTTTAATTCTAGTTGACTCTTCTTTGTTGTTTGAATCATCGCCCAAATTTGAATGTTCGTCAGAACTGAATATCTTTGGAGAAACTAGTAATAGGCTTGTCACTGCAGTTATCGCTATTAGGTTTGCTAAATCTTTCGAAGAACACTGAACTATCTGCTGAGCTCATAGAAACCTCAATACCATTATCTAGAGCCACAATACCGTCGGAATTGCCACGTAGCTCGGAATTAATAAAATTCTCCCGAAAATTAATGTTATTATCAGTATTACTTGCAGTTTTTTCAAATAAAATCTGATTTGGATTGCTATTCAAAAATATTTCTACGAGTTTCTAATAAATGCTCATTATTTTCAGAAAAATTGGTGACAAGCTTTGGTTCCTTTGTTGCAACTTTCTGTGACTTTTATTTTAAAACTCTTGGAGACAAAGACTAACCATTTTTCTCCCTCTTTTTTTTTAAAATCCCAGTTATCTCAACTGCTTCAGTTATGTAATTTTTTCCTGACTTGAACAATTTTTGGCTAAAATAGAGTGAAAGGTTTGTACATTTTAGCTGACAAGCAGAGATAAAGAATTCTTCGACACATAGATGTTTCAGTAACAGCAAGAGAGGGTGACAAATACTTAACATAGTTGTGTTCAGGAAAACACATAACCATAAGAGTCTCCAATAAATTTTTCGTTAAATCAACATTTTTTAGAACTAATGTAGGACACCACAAACCTCCCTTTTCTTCAGAAAGTGTCACACTAACTAAATCGATAGTAAGTTCTCGATCAGTCTACGGACTACTTACTGGAATAGGAATTTGATTGTCCAACCACAACAGTCCTTGATCTGGCTTTAAAAAGATTCTTCTCCCAGGATCACTTAATGGAGTTTGATGCAACTTTTCGCACCTATTCCAAATTATATCTGTTTCAGCCGCTTCTTTACATTTCCGTTTCTTGTAAATATTCAGAATTTAAATCTAAAATTCAAGTAGCCACCAGAGAGACTTTAATTACAAAAATTTAACTATACTATGTGCCCAATTTATGACGCTGCGTGCAGGTTACTTAAATACAAATAGCTTCATAAATTGGTCACACTATATAGGAAAGAAAAATTTTGCTTTCACTGGAAACTAGTTAATTGACCACTAAGAAAATCAAAAGCTTCTTACATGTACTTTTATTAAATTAAATCGGGTCATTGCTCTACAAATAATCTGTATATATACAGGAACTTTTCCGGACATAATATATGATTTATTCCAGAGAGAAAAAGTATTTTTAGTCAGAAACTATTTGACTTAAATTGAACTTTCAACATGTTGTCTAACCCCCAAGGATTTGTAACATACATTCAGTAGTAAATAATTTTATATTAGCCTCAGACTTTCTATTTTAGCTGGAACGTCAGATATCATTTCTTTAAGCTCATCTTCAGAAAAAGATGTTGGAGGTGGCTTGGTGGTTTAGTCAGAACCGGATTTAGGTTTGATTGCCCCTAGGCCTATTTTGATATGGCGCTTTTTTTGTTTTTTGAAGGTGTATATAAAGTATATAATAATAAAAATTTAAAAAAATAATTGCTGTGGCAAAAGACAAAGAGCATACACCTTGATGATGTATTCAGTTAAAATCTTCAGATTTTGTGAAGGGTTTTTTGTGGCCATATATAGTCTTAAAGTGCTGTTAGCCGTCGTTAACCATCTTGAATGGTTCATTTTCCCTGGATCTTTGCGAGATAGACCTGAGGCAATATTGCCTATTGAAATTGCGACACAAATTTCGTATAGATATTTTTGGCTTGTGCTAAGTTCTTGTGCTTGCAATATTGGTAATGCGACGTCTATTTGTTGAAAATGACAAACAGGCAACTTTTCCACAATTTTCTAGCTGTTTTCCAATGACTTCAAAAAAAGCTTTTGGGCCGCTTGGTTTGCCATCCGAAAACTGCAGTAAATGACGCAAAGGCAATTCATTAGTATGCAACAAACAAACAAACCATTGTAAAGGATGTTCCATAGAATCTTCTAACCTCTTTATAACGCCATTTTTGGACCATTTTAGACCGCTGTGCCATCACATCCAATATAGATTTCCTAATTAACGAAGTTCCTGACTTAGGAGTAACATGTCCAAGATACAAAAAACCTGGTTCAGAAGCAAGCACAACACGCTCTTCAGTAATTATTTTTCTCTTACAATTTGCATTAATGTTCTGTCATTTCTCTCATCAAAGTATACACCATATGCCTGAAATGGCTTTTTCTGTATTTCTTTTCTGGGATTATCTCAGCCTTCTTCTCTCGCCCTCCTGATTATGTTCCGATCTATAACTTTAGATGATTCTTCCTTGGTCAGAATCCGCATATCTTTAAGAGCAGCGTTTACAAGAACTGATGAGTTTCTGTCAGAAACACCAGTTCTATCGCAAACTTGAGCGAGAGCTAGAAGCTTTTCTCTCATCTGGGAAGTTGAAATTTAATTTTTATAGGTACCTATGCATTACAATACAAATAATATCCTATAATGGCACACACATAGATTATTGGAAAAATAACACACAACTGGTACGATATCTACAGGGACTAAATGAAAGTCACAGTAGTAGGTACAGGAGCAGAAGGTGGTAATGACCTGCGGGCGGCGGGCGCCAAGCAAGAAGCCGTTCGTCTGGCGCTTTGCATATTCACAAGATATAAGCAATATGAAATTAGACACCTAACATAACTATGACCGTGATAGGTACATAGTTAGGTTTGATAGAATTGCAGATGCTTAAAAAAATTTAAATTTATTGTAAAATGACATTGAATATCAACAGTCAGACTTGAGGATCAATTAGACAAAGTGATGAAATATTTGAGACAAAGATAAAATCTGATTAGGCCAAGATTTTGCACGTTAAACATACTATAAAAAAAGCAACTTTTCCACATACAGGCGTTTACAATTTCGAAAAAGAAAATTTTCGATCCACCCTAATGCACATAACTAAGCAGTGTGGCTGAGCTGTTATTGCTCTTGATTGGTGTCATCATGAAACAAAGCTGGAAAGGACTACATTAACATTTTAAAAGTGATGTGAGAGGTATATAAGATTATTTTGTAGTGTCAGGAAGGGTCAATTTAGTACAGGCACGATTTAATCTTTTTTTTGGGCAATGTTTGACATAGTTCAGATATTGAATTTAATGCCCACGACAACATGCCACAGTAAAGTTAGGAAGGTACTTTTAAATCTACTTGCGGTAAAAATGACAACAAATTGTAAACAGTTCAAGATTCTTCATTTTGATGTCTCTTGATACGGACCTGTTAATAGTTCAGAAATGGTATTCAGTATAAGTTTTGAAGAAACCACCTATTGTCAGAAGAAAATAATAAATCAGCTTTAGTTTTGCTCGTCAACTGGTGTTCTGTCGAAGAGTATCTTCTTTGATACTCTAACCAATAGCACGATTTGATAAAAAATATGGAAGAATTCTGTTTGCAAACCATATTTAAATCGTGTACTTTCATTATAGACTTGGACCATCGAACCATTATAGGGTGATATGGTGTCAAGCTGGCTTTTCTTATTATCTGTATTTTTTGTATATCTTAAAATGCATTACTTACAGACCTCAATAAGTACTGGGCAAGTCCGTTAAACTTTTTATTTCTCACAACTAATTTTATAGGTTAGAAAAGATTGTTAATTGATTTTCAAATGTAAATCTATAGTTTTCAACTCATTTTAAGGCAGGAACAAGAAGTAATTATTGTTTCTTTCCCGATGGTCATTTCTTGCGATTTCTGAAGAGAGAGAGTACGTCTTTTGGTGTTTATATTTTTTGAATTAAATTCTGTTACTAAAATAGTAGTAAACTAATAAGTTAACTTACAGGTTTAAGATAATTTTTGGAAAAAATTAACAAAAATCTTATTAGATCATTAATTTCTTCGAAATTATCTTAAATATTATTCTTTACTTTGAATTCAATTGAGTAATGTCTAATCATTGGTAGCAATTACAAAACATTTAAGTAATTATGAGATGTATTTCTATAGATAGCAAGTTCGTTTGTGCATTCTTCGAAATTATACATTGCAGTGTTTTAATGTGAAGCAATATCCTTACACGGCGCACTCTAAACATGCAACTACAAATTGCCAATTAACAATAGATCGTTAAATAAGGAATAAGGGATCCATTATAGTAGCAGCAAAGCATAAGATGTAAGGTGCACTTTTAGTTCCTGACATTACTGTGCGTTTGCTACGCAAACAGGAAAATTACTCGTAAATCAACTTGATTGTTTACTGTATATACCACCACTGTTGCTCCTTTGTCGGCTTTGTATTGTTTTGCAATAAAACGATTTGTAGGAAAGGAAAGGATTACCAAGTAATAGGAAGTGTGGTCAGTGGTCTATGGGAGAAAGAATGTAAGAGTCGAAGTATTTATGGTCTTTAGAAAACTAAATTGTACTGAAAATGAATAGACATGATTAAAATTGTAAATTCGAACTATTATAGATCGAAGTGATCAGATAAAATAATCGATTCTATTTAAGAAACAAAAATATTACCGATAGGAAAGAGAAACGAATTGGCGCATAAAAACTCAATTATTTTCAAATTTATTAACTAATTTTGAACAGTGCCGAATAATGTATCACCTTCGAATTTCTAAATAGGTTCGCCGCCAGAAAGATCTGCTCATTATACTCACATTGTGTTTAAATCACATTAGACATAATTTATTCTACACTTTAGCTGTTATACGTGGGTTTACTGTAAGTGATATTCTTGGTAGGAATTAATACCACGTAATTAATCTAAATAGCGGTTTGATCCTAGGAACATGCAGATTCATTTTCTGTTGTAAACATTAACCGTAACAAATCACACAAATTCTTCTTAGTTATAGATTATGGATATATATTAACTATTCGAATATGGTTTTGACCTTTTGACCTCCAACAATCAAATATTTAAAAGCTTTTGGCGCTTTAAAAAATAATCTTTTTTGCAGTCTTGTTTTTTGAAAATTTTTAGTTACTAAAGTAGATCTTTAATGGATTTTCGCCTACGCTGTTATAAAGGTGATTGTTTTTGTTGTATCATAGATAAACAAGATTCTTGTCGCTTTATTTTTACTATTAAAGAAGCGACAATAAAAGATTTATAAAATGATGAGTGGTAATAAATAGTCGTTTCGGGACTTTCAAAAGAAGAGAAAGATTTTTGGTCAGAATAGAAATTTATTGTCCGTTTATTTTTAACAATTGTATGGCTATTAATCATAGACAATAAAAATAAGCTTAGTTTGGAGTACAATACTAGAAGTTCAGTTTCTACTATTAATAATATATGTATCCTCGTAAAATAAAATCATTAATTTATGCAAAATTCTGCTTCTGGAGGAGTTTTATAAATGAATAACTGTTTTTATATAAAGCTTTTATAACATTTGGAACTAGGCAGCACATTTTTTGAATACTGCTCTTTTCAAAAAGACATTCTATAATACTTATGTATAACTGAAAATGTTACACAAAGATCCTCTATCCAGAAAATTTAATAAGTGCCATTCTGATATGATGGCTATTGCAACTTATATTGACATCCAAGCACTCTGCTTATCACATCTCAAATAAGCTTCATAAACCAGTTTCAACAGATTCAGCAACAGGATTAGCTTTTATGTCTTAAGATGGAATTCTGCATGTTGCTACTGTAAAGACAGAATCTGTGATAGGCTAACAAATAAACAAAAGTGTCGGCAGGCTTGCTCAAGGTCCAATATGGGCGAGATCAATTGAAAAGGTCTTCTTGTTGTTTTGGTTTCTAATTTCCTAGGAAATGTCACAACAACATTTAATTTAGCACATGCAAGATAACCCAAACAAAATTGGACGGGTGCTACTCACTGAAGACTTAAACCAGCTCCAGACGCAACGGTATGCTAAGGAATCTTAAATACATACATTAAGAGACAAGTGAGTGATTCGAAATATTCTCATGTTCATTGGTCAAGCAAACTTGTTTCTCGTCATCCTCATAAATGGCCAAGAACAGGCTTGTAAGGGTCTGTTGCAAATCTTTTGGAAATGCCTTAAGATAAACTCATATTCGGTAAAACAGCTCGAATCTACCTTTGCCATTCTTACCCATACCCCCCCCCCCTTAAAGTCTGAAACAAACTTATAATTCGCACGAATAAAACAATACAAACCATTATTAACATTAAGGGTGAAATAAACTATTTAGTGAAAATGCCTTTTTAAATGTTACAGATAAATAAATCAATGTACATAAGATAAGCACACAACAACCAAAATACCCCCCTGTGCTTTTAATTCAAATGTTTAATGCAAATAAATTAACAGGAGTGCAACGCTGTTGTGGTATACAGGTAACAAGCTACGAAACAAACATAATAAGCTATAAGATGCGGAATAGATACACCGTCTAAAAATCGCTGCCGGGTAAAATCGACATTCCGGCATCGAAATCAATTGGGAAAAGACTGAAACTTTGTAATCACTCACAAACCAATCGACAGATCGGCTTTATTTAGATGAGAAATAATCTTATAACAAGAAAGAGGAATTTAACAAAGCTCCGTGGCATTCTTCCAATTAGCACCAAAGCCTGTTACAAGATCTACTACTAATGTAAACACAATAATAATAATTTATAGATTAAATGCTTAATTTTCGCCCTCCAACGAGAAGCCGTTTTTGGGCCATAAAGTGTTGTGATTTTCTAGTGTTGCTACGGTTGCGTTTTGTAATTGGATTTTGACAAACTTGATGACTGAATAGAATGCATTGGCGATTTCCTATTGACCGTTGTGAGCAGCGTGTGGGATGTTATTGTTGTGGCTGTCAATGGTTTCAGCATACCGACTGAGATGTTGGTCGTCGGAATTGCCATTTAGTTAGTCGATAAAAATTGCTGGCATCAGTTTTCGTGCTAGGGTATTTGGCGCCTTTGGTGGAATTGCTTAAGGTCCCTTATGTGGTAGACAAGGTGGTGCATGATGCATTTAATCTTATTGATCACAGTGCAAGGCCTAGTTACCGCGAAGCCTATAGCTAGTTGCCTCATTGGCTGGTGTACATGGTGATAAAAGGGTTGGTTCATGATGACGTCTGCAACAAAGGCAATACATATTTTAGATATCGTCGCTACAGTGCCAAAATAGTAAATGCGAGAAATGTTTTCAGAACTGCCATCTGGTTTTACCAGTAAACCTGCATATTCGTTATTTTGGTGTAGAATTTCCAATATAAAAGAATCTTGACTTCACTACCTATTTCTAAATCTCCAAACTTGTATTTCATACTTTTGACATTAAAGTGACGATATGCATTGACTATAAACCGCGATGATAACGCTAACGGAAAATGAAGCACAACAGCAAAAAACAGTGGCCGCGAAATCCTAGAAAAGCAATGTGGAAAACATGCACCTGACGTGAGTAACGATGCACAGTGGTAGGTCTTGCCTAAAAAGCTGGCCGAAAATCGAAAAGTGGTTAGATCTGCGTAAAAATGCAACAATTTGAAAATGTTTAAAAAATGCATGAGAATGTTTGTAAAAGAGTTTTTTAAGACCGCTAATTTCAAATTTGAAATTGAAATGTCAAAACTCCAAATGGCAGTTCTGATATGGTGGATCGAAATTTGAAAATGTTAAAAAATGCATGGGAATGCTTGCAAAAGGGTTTTCGAGGTCGCTGATTTCGAATTTGACATCGAAATTTCAAAAAATCAAAATGGCGGTTCTAATATGGTGGATCGAAATTTGAAAAAAAAGATAAAACATTTTTCAATTTTTGTTTTCGTCATCTTGAAATTCAAAGGGAGCTCCAATTTTCTGTGTGAATTTTTCTTTAACAGTTTTTATTTCATTGCTATGATCACATGGCCAAGCAATTTTCACAATAGTATACAGTTCTCTTGGAGATACTGTAATGAATTTTTTATTAATTGATCCTGCAACACACATATAATACAAGTTAGAAGCAATTATATTATAAAAGTTTTATCAAGAACAATAATTCATTAATGTTGTAACTTGTAAGTAGAATAACATAACCTCATTTTGTATTGCTCAATACATTAAACTATGTCACACAGTATATTAATCATCATTGTATTCTTTAAAACACCGGGTATATGTTATTCACTGTAAAGAACACAATGTATAGTAAGCTTTCCATGGTAGAGTGGACCGGTAACCGCCGCGCACTACTACACTAAAATGGACCTTATGCAAAAAGTGGCACCTAAGAGTAGCTGATCTTTTAGATTTAAGTTTATGAGACTTCAATTGATATTAGAAACTAATATTAAGAGCGCTACGGTGGAATACAAAAATTGTAGATGTAAATTTTCATGAACTTCGTTGTTATACGACAAGGTTATGATTGGCACGAGTTGAATTTGAATTAAAAGTAAATTAATGTTCAAAAGTATATTTAACTTACTTCTAAGAATACCTTCCATTATTACAAATGCAAGAAACCCCAAAAAACTAACGTTTACACACCTTGCACGAGCTCAACACTTGCAGAATAAAAACACGTGTAAACACAGAGCACCGAGAATGTCAGCTTGGCGGGCTCATAAAATAATCATAGATATGACTCTATCGGTTTTATCCATTGCAGTGCTATGCACTAGTGCCGTCTCTACAAGGTAAAAAGTATTAAAAGTCTGAAAACAAACTTTTATTTTTAGATTTTTGGCCAGCTTTTTAGGCAAAACCTACCACAGTGTGACGTGGGGTAAATCTGACTTACAATGAAACTGACGGGACACCCTAAAGGTGAAAGGAATAACACACACGGAAAAACTTCTACCAACGTCTGAACACGACAAGATAATCTATAGGAAATCGAAGGATGATATTCTCATTCACAAAGTGTATACTTGTAAAGAGAGATTAAAATCATAAAAGATGTCTTTAGGTGGTAAGCGGCTAGCTTAATTCACTTAACGACAAAGAAATATGTCCAATCTTTAGTCTCATAATGATAAACGAAACAGTTCAAAATTCGATAAGCAATAGCACTGATAAAATAAAATATAACAAAACAAAGTCGCATGTATTGAACTCATGCAATAAAAAATTCCGATACGAAATCAAATAGTACTGTAACGTGCCACCCCTAGAATATTCTAGAAAAAGTCCCGAACAGTCTAGAACAAGCTGGTCGAATGTGCCGGAGAAATCTCGAACTATCGTGACACTTCCACCGTCGAATGTTCCAGAAGGAACGCGAACTTTCTGGGCTCATCAAGACCCACGCGGAAACAAATATAAGGCGGCGTTGACCGAGCAGAAGGCAGTTCTACAATCAATGAGCTAGTAGTTACGAACGAAATAAATGTTAAATAGTGATAAATAAATTCTTCTGTGCATAAATAAATAAATAAGTTAGTGTAAATAAATACTGAAAATAAATTGTAATAAACTAAATAAAAATAAATATTAAATATAAATAAACGTTTTATATAAAAAGAACATTACATTGGTGTCAGGTGTGAAATTTAAAAATTTAAAACAAAAATAATTTGTAAGTGCCTACGACTCGGTCTGCTTCAGCCAAAATGGATTCGGAATTAATTAAAATGTTGCAAGAAATTAAGCAAACTATGGGAAATAATCAAGAAGAAATGAATTCAAATATGGAAAAGATGAATTCGAATATGGAAAATACAAGAAGTGAAATTAAAAGTGAAATAAATATCGTGCAAAGTGAACTTAAAGAAGTTAAAGAAGAAATGAATGTAAAAATGGAAACAATAAAAAAGGAAGTTAAGGAAGAAGTTGATGGATTATATCAAAAATATGACGAACTACAAAAAAAGTTTGCTATGTTCACTATGGGTCAAGTCGTGGAAGAAAGTGTAGACGCTCGCAGTGAGGTACCTGAAGATATCATGTGCAGCCTCCAATTTTCGATGGAAAAATTGTCTGGTCCACTTATTTAATGCAGTTCGAAGCGGCTGCTGTTACTAATAAGTGGAGTGAAAAAGAAAAGGCAGCGTCTCTGATAGTGGCTTTACGTGGAGATGCCCTGGATGTGATACGTACGATTCCGTACCACTTGCGAAAAAATTTCTAGGAGCTAGCATCACGATTAGATATGCGTTATGAAGATAAACACCTTCAGCAAGTATACTACGTGCAACTGAAAAGTAAAATGCAGAAACCTGGAGAGAGTTTACAAGAACTCCAAGCGGACATAGAGCGTTTAATTACCCTAGCATATCCAGAGGCTCCGCAGATGTTTCTTGAGCAGCTGACTGTCCAAACCTTTATCGACGCTGTTCGAGATTCTAAAACCCAACAGGCTTTGAGATTGGCGCGTCATGTAAAATTGGAAAGTGCTTTGGCGCATGCGCTTGAGTTTGAAGCAGCCAAGAGAACATCCCATGGTCATGTCCGTGTGCAAAGTGCCGAGGCAGAAGATATGGAGGAAACGATGAAACGAATGATGAAGCAAATGTTTGAAGAGCAGCGATCGAAGAAAGTAAGACTACAATGCTGGAGATGCAGTGAACAGGGTCATCTTAGAAGAAATTGTACCAAGAGTGGTGCAGTTAGGAATAACCAGAATCAGGAAAACTAGTATGGGTCGATGCGAAGGGGTGAACGTCGACCTCCTTAAATCATGCCCCGGAGACTACCCTCCAAGTGGCTTCTTTACGGTATCAACCAGACAGCTTTTACATCGATGGCAGTATTTTCGGGAAGACGTGTTCGTTATTGATCGACACGGGAGCAACAAGGACAATAATCCGTCCTGATATTGTTGAAGATAGAAAGCTACAGCCATCAAGAGTCCGGTTGAAGACCGCTACGGGTGAGCATACCGATGTTCTTGGGGAACTGATGGTGGAAATGGAAATTGGTTTCAAGAGTTGCACGCATCGGGTGTTGGTAGCGGATATAGCTGACGAAGTTATCCTGGGAATGGAATTGTTGAAAAAGTTTGGGTTTACATTAGATATGAAGAATGGAATCCTTCGAGTAGATAACGACGAACTCCCCATACACCAAAAAGACGACGAGTCGCTTCGAGTAATGCTTGTCGATGACGTTACCCTGCCGGCGCGGAGTGAGAAGGTTGTTATGGCCAGAATGGATGGAAATCTCCGGGCAGGTTGTATGGGTGCCTTAGAACCGGATTATGCCAACAAAGACATTGGAAGAGGTATTCTGATTGGGAAAGTGTTAATGAATGTGAAAGAGCTAACGCCTATTCGATTAATGAATGTCAACAATTTCCCAATGTCATTAAAGAAGAACACCGAAATCGGTTCTTGTGTGCCGGTGTCCACTTTAGTACGGTGCACGAAGACAAGTGGAGTTCTTTCGTCTTCCGAAAAGTCGGTAAACGTAGAAGCAATGATCACAGCGTCTTGTAAAAATTTAACTCCAAACCAAAAGACTAAGGTGCAAGAATTAATTGGTCGTTACAAAGATGTATTTGCTCCTGATGGAGGTCTGGCAGGTAAAACCAGTGTGGTGACCCATAAGATCAATACGGGAAATGTTCAAGCGATACGACAACGTCCAAGAAGGTTACCATGGGCGAAACGAGAAGAAGCGGAAAAGATTATCGAAGATGTGGCTAGCCAAGGTGTGATCGAACCTTCAAACAGCCCTTGGGCATCACCCGTCGTCTTGGTAAAGAAGAAAGATGGTAGTACACGATTTTGTGTCGACTATAGACAACTAAATAGTGTCACCAAGAAAGATAGTTATCCGTTAACCAGAATTGATGACACTTTGGACACTCTGTCTGGTTCCAAGTGGTTTTCCACCCTGGATATGAAGAGTGGGTATTGGCTGATTGGAATGGAACCCCAACATCGAGGGAAGACTGCCTTTACTATTGGTTCTGGCCTATGGCAGTTTCCAGTTATGCCATTTGGCCTGTGCAACGCTGCTCAACGTGTGACCGATTGATGGAGTTGATCCTGAGAGGTTTGTCTTGGAAGACCTGTTTAGTTTACCTCGACGATATTATTCGTGCGGTCCAAGAATGGCCCCACCTAAAAAATAAACACGAGCTTCGAAGTTTTCCGGGTTTGTGTACTTACTACCGGCGATTCGTCTGTGGGTTTGCAGATATTGGGAAGCTTTTGACAAGATTGACAGAGGAAGACAGAGATTTTCAATGGGACGCCGACTGTGAACGAGCCTTTAACGATCTTAAACGAACTTTAGTGACAGCTCCGATTTTAAGCTATCCCAGACGACCAACGTTTTATATAAAAAGAACATTACAGTACCATACCAAAGATAATGTTGGATTGTTTAAAATACACAACCTATCTATCAAAAGAACTAATCTGTACGTAAGTACCAGCAAGAGCTATAGGTTTTCCAAAAACAAATACAGAACTGGATACTTTAGCTGTCTAAGATTGTATCAACGAATGCGCCAAAGACGCAAAGCCGTGACTGATACTTGTACTGTCTGACACCAAACAGTCTTTACTCGAGAACTCTCATTTCAATAAACAGGTGGGTTAATAGAATTAATCCCGATTTGTTATGGAAACAACTACCAATAATTTACTGGTTGGTCAGATGTTATGCACAGAACCCATTGCTTTGCAGAATTCCCCTATTCCACTAAAAATACTTTCTTGTGCCATTAGAGACTGATCAGGAATAAATCGTCTAAAAAACAAATTCGACAGTCGACTAAAAACAGATTAAAACATTGATAGCAATAAAAATTCATATTTAGAAGAGCTTAATGCCCAATTAGAAGTTGAACAATGAAGCATCATTACATAGAGGAACTAAAAGTTGGAATAAATTTTATACCAAGATAAAACGAGAATTGAAAAGTAAGTGTTAACTAATAATAAAGTAGGCCCCAAAATAATTCCTTGCAAAACGCTGTATTTTATAGATATTTCTGAATTGAAGGAAATGAGAGGGCCTATACCTTCTTTGCTTAGTACTTCTTGCCCTTGTTTCATGTTGTGTTAATAAATCGGTGGCTGACTATTGAATTATAAAAAAAAACCCAAAGTTATATTAATGCAAAGACATTTCGAACACATTACTGGATAATTTAAGCTGGCCTTAGTAAATGTTAGGCTATTAGATAATAAATTATTTTTTTTAAATTTATTATTTGTTAAAATAATTCCAGTTCACATATCCTATCGATTAAATTGCTTTCCTGCTTATGGATTTAAGTGAAAATTAATTTTTTTATTTTTAATTTTAAGCCGTTGTAGAATACTAACACGATTCTGAAGTATTTTCACGAACAGATAATAGAAAAAAATTATGCATGCAATACTAAAATTCAAGATTAATGGCAATGTAGAAAAAATGCATTGTGAACTTTTAAAACAATTTTAAGAATCCTCTAACATCTAAAAACAATAAAAAATGGCCCTGATATTCGTAGTAGTGTCTTCATCATATATTATAGTTTTATAATACTTGTAGATTAGGGACACGGCAGAAGACCTTACACGAATTTCGTGTTTTTGTTTGTACATAAACCGTGACATTTAAAATGTTCAAATAACAATAATATACCAAAAAGTCACAGAACACACATACATTGTTAATAAAACCATCATCAAAGTAATCATTAAATTATAATGAGATTTCCTGATCGACCGCGAAATTCTAATAAAAACTTCAGATTTATCGATTTTTTAAATAGATTTGCCTCGATTTTAATTTTATGACATGTAGGAAGGCTGTAAATTTAGTAATTATTGCTCGATATAGAAAAGGTCACCGCCCCTATATTAATTACAAAATGTCAAATTTTGAGCATTCTTTGATATTTATACTTTAACCGAGTTTGATAAATTAAAAATCCTATTGAACTTAATTAGCAAAAGGATCTTCTTTCTTAATGCCAGAACTCTTAAATGTTCTTGGTGCAGTCGCCGTTAATCGACTATAGTTCCTCGATTCATCTATCAAAAGGATTTAGTCTGACAAAGTAAAAGTGACTTTGTTGCATTTATGCGCAAATGCAGATAAATAAGGAAGTGGGGACGTTTCAATAGGGTTAATTAACTGTCAAAGTGTATGTATTGTGCTTTTCTAATTTGTTACAAGATTTCAATGTAACAAATAATTCATGACAATTTCATGCCTAAAGAATTCCATGTAAATTAATTATTTTAGTTTATAACGACTTGTTATTAATATGGGAAACTAACTAAACTTATTATATTGTCTTTAACACTATATTTAACTTTTATTATTTATGATTAATTGGCACAACCGTTAAAAGAAATGAACAAATTCTCTCCCATCATTTTTATTTTATTTTTTAATCTGTAAACACTCAGCCTGAATAGTTTTTATATAGACCACTGTTTCTTATATAATTTCTTAGTCGTTCTTAAAGTTTTGTCTTTGCTGGTTATGATACCAACAGGTGGGTTTTTATAATCGTATAAAATACAGCGTTTGTAAATTTTCAATGCTTTTGGAAATATGGAGGCGTTTCTAATTTCCAATTACAATTTGTTTAATGAAAACAAAATTAATTTATGTAAACATGAAATAAACTCTTATAACAAGCAGATTTTATTAAAGTCAACAATGCAAACAAAACAAGTTTGCTTTATTGGGAAAAGCAGCTATTTAATCACATTCTATCGTAGTTGACTGTACGGGAAATTATCAAATCACACAAGATTACATATAAATTGTGTACAGTATATGTATATTATGATATAAAACAACAAATGCATTTTGTTAGTTATGGTTAATGGTGTCATGGACAGGGCATGTTTTGGGAAAACAGGAAAAGGAAAACAGTGTGTAGTCAGAGTTATAATGTGAAATCTTAAGTTTCATGCACTGAAGCATAAGGGAAAGTACATTTTGTTATAAAAATTTATTTCAATCAATTCATACTTGTTGCTCTTTGTTTTAAATTCAATAAGTCATGCGTTATTTTCAATTCTGTTTTTTCCTTCACAAAATCCAAAAACTCGTCTAAATAAAGTAAGGTATGAGATGGTATTGTTCCTTCTTTTAGGCCAGGTTACCATTGTTCTATCCTTGCTTCTTTTTACTGTCTTTGTTGTGGTCTAAACGTGACAATATTTCGATTTCTTGGTTCTCTTCCCGGTTAGTCATAACAAAAGATAGCAGGCAAAACAATTAATTTCAACCAAATTTGGCAAGAACTAAGCCTAAAAGTAGTTGTTTATGCCTGTCTTTATAGTTAGTAAATCTACATATTGTGTTTAACTCCAACAGTAGTCTCAATTACCAAAATACTAGAGTATACTTGAGTAGAGCTTTGTTCAAGTACAGTAGAACCCCGTTAAGTCGAATCAACTGGGACCAACAGAACGAAAATTGGAGTTAGTTGGAAAATGAGAAAAAAACAATACAAGGCAACATACTTACAAGAGTTTCCTTTATATTGAACAAAAAAACACGTTCGTTATATTTACACATCACTTCTAATTTACAATAAAACACACGTGTACAGTAGAGTTTACTTGCTAACAAAGAAGCTCGTAAGCTTTCACTGCCATTACCAAGCAGTGTCGGTATGATTTATCGAGCCACCATGTATAACCCCGGCAAACACGCATGGTCACAATCACAGCATACACACAAACGACGATTTTGCGCTCCCACTCAGAGCAACAGCTTTGTCATTCTCTTTTATAAATTCCTAAATCGGTCCGGGTTACCCGGAAATTCGAGTTGAAAGGAAACTTACTATAAAGTGAAAAGCACTAATAAAATGCCCATATTTAATATAGACATGAGTATTTTTCTAAGCGTCATTCTAGCCTAACAGCAAATTTTGTAGTTTTATTGGTTTTGGTTTTTCTGAGCAACTCACTGTTTTAAACAGGTGTACGTAGGCGAATGTTGATAAACATGTTAAAACCTTGATCGAAGATAGACATATGGGATTAAACCTGAAGTTATAAAAGCTTTTGAAAATCTTTTCTATGCAGTTCAGTTTGTTATGCATTTCTATGGTTTTCAAGAAAAAGAGCATACGAGATGTAAAATTCTTTTCTCATAGTACTTGGTTTTGTACAATGCATAAGATTTGATTAATTGGATCGAGATAAAATCTCTTCTAATTGTTTTGCAATTCTTGACTGTTTACCTTTTAAGTGACCATAGTACAGCTACTCAAAGGAATTTTGTAACTTACCAGTTCCGGTTTCAGAACTTACTGCATCCTAAAAGAAGCTCCCACCCATATGAGACAAGCCCGATCTGTATTTGTTTTAAACTCTCTGAATAACGATAATGGAGAGCACAGTTTTACTTTTACTTTTTGCAGACAGTTAATGGAGGATGAAACTGAATCTTGCTCCATCAAAGTTGGCCCGTTGAATGGCACAAGTCAATACTCTGTGAAAAAAGTTTACAGGAATCGCAGAAAACCTGTGTTTGTATTCGGCTTTTTCAAGAAAATTAATGGAAGTCGAAGCTCTATCTTAAACCACTGGAAGTGGCCCGTCAAGTGCCACAATCCGATGCTCAATGAAGATGTGTTTGTGTTTAGTTTTCTCAAGAAGGTTAATGGTAGGTGAAGTCTAACATTAAGCCATATGAAGTAGCTTTTTGAATGGTGCAGCCCTAGACTCTCTCAAGCAAAAGTATAGAACAAAACTTGACTTTGTGCTGTTGTGTTGGAGAGCGCAATCCGAGCCGCGTTTGTATTTGAATTTTGCAAGAAGATTATTGGAGGGCAATACTCGACTTGAGATGACCCCTCGAGTGGCACAATCCAACGTTCTCTGAAAAAGGTCACTGTAGTGCGAAGCTCAATGTAGCTGTTGGAGGGCGCAACCGAACCATTTTTTGTATTAATGTGGTATTTTAAGAAGGGTGATGTAGAGCAAAGTTTCCAGTTTTGTGAAAAGGTTAATACAAGGCAAAGTTCAACCTTGCCCACCGCAAGAGACTTGTTGGAGGGCGTGTTCGTATTTACATTTTTTTTTTGATGGCACAAACCGACCGTGGATCGCTGGAGGTGGCATGTCGGAATATGTAACCCGAAAGTTTTCTGAAGAAGGTTAATTTAGAATGATGGTCAACCTGTTGAAGATGACAGTGCTACCTGTGTTTTTCATCCGCTTAAAGAAAGTTAAAAGATGACTAGTTTTCTTCCTTTGATCATCTTAGACTGCATTTACTCCTTTTTATTTTAAATTAAGTTTTTTGAAAGTATTGAGTTTGATTGCTCATTTCACTGGTTAAGTTTGGTCTTTTGTTTTTCTAGGCTAAATAATCATTGATAATCGATTGCAAAACTGAAAATACTGCTTGTGATATTATCAATTCAAGTAATAAGAATGAAATACAGCAAATATGAGATCTGAAAGATCTGTGCCTCTCTGGCTTAGTAGAACTTAGTAAAGAAGTAGATCAATAATGCTCATTCAGTTTTCTTCTATCTCTTCTATTCTCAGAGATTCCTAAATTTACAGCGAATTTGATGCATTCCCATGCGATTTGAAAACTAATAAAAGGAAGAAAAAATTTCATTGGTGTTCTCTGAGTCAGATACGGCTAAAGTAATGCTAATGCGGGTTGCAACTTGTCCAACTGATACTAATTGTGGATTTAGTGATTACCACGAGTTGGAATAACATTTGAAGTGAACTGAATAATAGAAGACGTTCAAGGTTTAAAAGATAAATGTTGGACATATAATTGAGTCTTTTGAGTACGATGTCAGTTAACAAGAATCTGTACATTCACTTGGTCAAATCTTGACGAGGGCAAAACGAAATATTTCACTGTCGATGAAGAACTGGGCCTGTAAAGATGTCTAAGATATAGGAATAACTTCTAAAGTAAACTAAATCAAGAACTTACGCTTGATGGAGACTTTGTCACACAGCAATAAATTAAACACTTTATTGAAAGCAATAAAACGAAAATAATAAAAGCAAAATTAAAAAAGAAAGGCTAGTTCTCAGTTAAAATACTTTCTACAATAATTAAGTTTTTATTCAGATAAAAGCAAAGTAACCCAAAAAAGAGATATTCTTTTTTTATCCCATAAACAATATTTAATAGCAAACATTGCACGTCAATTATATTACCAATAAACTATAGTTCCGTATGCGATATAGCCTTCAGCATATTTTATTGGGAGTATGAATATTAGCATAATTTCACCTGACACATATTTGATGATATCGAATTCCAATAAATTCACTAATGATCACCAATCGCTTTTATCATTCGAAGGCTGATAATCTCAATCTCACCAGTGATATTTCTTCTCAACATTTTTTAATTCACTTTTCCATTCCTAAATGTCTTTATACTATAAGGTTGTACTATATTCAAATAAATTAAGATCCCAATTTCTAAAGCATGAATTTGTTTGATAAATAAATTATCTTTGAAAGGTTATAATTAAGATTCGTTAGAAGTTTATTGATATTTAAAGCCTTTATAAGCATTATACACAAAATATGGGTTAATGCATTTTGAAGTAATTTATCAGCTACAAAAATATATTTCATTTTTTCTCATAACCCTCCAGACATATATTAAGCGCGAAACGTTCTTAATTAAGATGTCAACTTTACATAAAGTTTTCAAAATTTCATAACGCAATTACTTTTAGAACACAATAGTTTTATAAACAAAAAATGAACAACAGCTTTATAGCGTAACCTCATTAACTTCGCATGATTTTACACAATATAGAAAACTGTAAATGTACACTTATTCACAGTTAATCTCTTTTTTTTTGAAATGTTATACATCTAATGAGGTATTTAAGTAAACGGAAAATCAGTTGTGCAGTAAATATAATAAAGGCTTTATAAAGCATAACTAAATTGCTAATTATTATAAGGTGAAGTTTTTATGGATTATTCCAATTGCCACATTAATCCTGACTGACTTTACTTTTTGCTCTTTTATTATTTTTATGACTTTCTTGTTTGAAGAGCATTAACACAAGTAATCAGTATAAAATAGGTAGATTTATAACAAGGCAATTCTGGTTTAAGGAGAGCAATCTTGCTGTAAAACGTAGAAAAAGAGTTAAACAAAAGTTCTGATTTATTAGTTTTCATTTAAAATTTTATTCACTTGGAACGTTTCAGAAAGACTCTGACAAATTAAAATACGAAGAAGCTATAGTACGTTTCTTTCCTGTAATACCCGTCAAAACTATCATCAAAATAGAAATCACTGGAAATAGATCACCTTGAGCATAGCTGCTTTTACCAAGGACAAAACAAGGCTCGTTTAAGTATTCAAAACCGACAGTTATTAACCAATTTTTAGGAGCATAATGATTAGGTTGTGTTTCTGAGTTGTAAACGTAGTGATGTCAACAAATATGGTTCGTTCGTTTCGTTTCTTTCTAAAATGAACACAAGATCTCACATCATAAAATATAGCAAAACGATAGGATTAAAAGGCAAAAACAGAAAAGGTAAGATCAAAAATCGACCCCTGAAGAACACTCTGATAACTTTAATGGTCTCTTTCAAAAACTTGTGTGATTAATCTTAAAGTTAGAGTACCCCAAGAACGTTTATTGAATTGAGTAGAAAAAGAGTAAAATAGATAGAACAAGTTCTGGTGTGGTACCCACAATTGTAACAGGAAGTTTCCTATTTCATGCAAGCTGTGCTTCAGATATTTTGCTTGCTTGGATTTTCAAGTTTTCTTGCCTTTTTTATGTTGAATTTCAATCACTTCACGGTCATTTTATTTGATGATCTTGTTTCTATTGACATTGCAATGTAGAAAAGTCCTGCAGACGATCTGAACATCAAAAATTGCTACCGCGTCCTCTCACCTTTGCCATGGGATCGACTCTCCGTCGTTCAGTAATGATTTGTGTTATGAGTTTACTGGTAGTGATACAACTCTCTGAGGTCTGCAGCTAAGATGGAACAGATCAAGTCATGCCTTGCGTGGACGATGGCGGTTTCGGTCTAAAAGACAGCTCGTCATACTGTTTTTTTTTTGTAAATCCATGACTTTAACAGAGTACTCTGCTAAGCGTCCTTATCTAACCAGCCATTAAAGGAGTTGTATAAAGATGATGTCGCTGTTCTGAAGTGGAAATTTTTTGTTACCAAAAACAGCGTGTAATTTATCGCAGTTCTTACAGATCCTTCTTCAGATTTGCCACTCTATTGAACTTTCAAATGCTTCAAGAAGATCCGGGTGGTTATCAACCATTGTGAGAATTAGCATAGCATAACTAAAGCCGATATACTCAGGCCACCATCCACATTCATGACTCCACATGGTAATACCCTTCTGATGTGTTGTGGTGCAATTGCATGCGTTTTTGGACAATTTTTTGCAAATTTGTCAAACGAATTCCAAGAGTCTGTTCTTAGACACGTTGCATAGGACTAACGCTTTGATAAGATCTGGAAATGAGATATGTGAGAAGGATGATCAGTTGCTGTAGGGGCATATTCGACCCCAAGTACCTCCGTTTGGACGGGGTGCTTTTGGCAAAAGTGAACTTTCTTATAAAGTGGTGACCTTTATGGTGATTACAATAACCAAATCATCAGCAAACCATATGGCTCTAATCTTGGTCCATTAAGGTTAGATTTGACGTCGATAACAAGACAAGTCAAAGTTAATTCCCCGCCGAAGGCGGGAGGCCGTTTTAAGCTCCCCGTACGGTTACTTTAGCCAAGTTGATAAATTTACTGGTTCGTGACGCAGATCACGTTCATTCCACGCTTTTCTCCAGCAAGTTTGCGCGCTATTTTTATTGGTTGGGCAGCAGCAAAAGTAGTTTCGAAGTCGGTAGCCTGAATGGTGTAGTGGCTTCGTTCGTAGTTTGCGAGGCTCTGGAGGTTGATGATACTGATGCCGGCGATGATGGTATAGAAGTGAACAATGTTTTTGCGGAGAACGAGTTATGTATGTATGGATGGATCTGGATCCGTGGATAATACTGCTCCGGCCTTCGCCTAATCTGCTAGGGGAAACCACGGCAAAGCCCTAGTGAGAGCAGGAAACCCTAGTGAGGGCAGGGTGGGGTATGATTTGGTAGGGTAGCTAATATGGCGTGTATCACTAAACTAAACAGTACTGGTAACAATTGATCGCGTTATAGGATGTTTCGTTTAATTTGCACATACTTCCTGACACCCGGAAACCAAAAGTGAGAGATGTCTCGACTTGTTGATATAACTTGGTTATGTAACTAGTAAAACCTTTGGACAATCCAGTCTTTTTGATGATGAATGCTAAGGCGTTGTGATTGAATGACTCATAAGACTTGGTGATGTCCAGGACGGCAAGATAAAGCTACCGCAGATTGGGCTTGGCTTAACTCATAAGCGCGTCTAAGATCGCTGTATATTCAATACCATCGCGTTATCTGCTGCTAGGAAGGCGCATTGCCTGGTATCCAATAGTTTTATTTTTATTAGTCTATCGGTCAGAATGTGATAAAATGCAGATGCAGTGATAATTACTTAGTAATTGTGATTACTTGATACTGAAAGAAAGATTGTGTTTGCTTTCTGAAAACAAGTAAAAATGTCAGCAAGAAGAACTAATATACTTAGATTCTGTGGGAGTTAATTTCTTCTCAGGTAATTAGGCCCTGCATATAGTATGCCAAATCCACTTACTCATTGTGAATATAGTGGTCAGATACGCTTTGGACAGGGAATTAAAGACGCCATCCCAAGATGTGGTCAACTTCGTCTGGCTGGTCATGGTGAAAAGGCTTCATCTGCATAATAGAAGTTGTTGAAATCAACGCCATCTTTATTATCTACGGGGGTGTTGGTGGTTTTAAGATCGACTATGGCAGCTTGAACCATTTTCTTTCATGTTTTTCAAAATTTGATCAAAAGACAATGCCATCAACAGTTGCGATTGTCTTGTTTCTTGTCATGATACGGAGTTCTTCATTTGATCATCTAACCTTGATATACGCAACCTACTCCTTTTAAGATTCCTTAGTACGACAGTAATGTTCACCATTGACATTACCACAAGGAAATGCTTTGTTGTTCTGGCTGAGCTTCACTTTGTTATTCCACTTTCAATGGTCTACCCTCTTGGCTATGGGGCTTGGACTAAACCCTTACTATAGTTTGGAGATCAGTAGAATATTTTCAAAGAGTATGAGTTACTTTTCGCTTAAAAATCCATGTAGTGGTTTTAATTCTGATTTTGCTCTAATCTGCGTGCATCTTCTATACTGAAACAAGGTATTTTCCCATAGGAAATTTTTGACGATTGAAGTTTCTAACTCTATATTCATACCAAGGCCGCAACTCAACTAGTCTGGCACATGTTAGATTTCTTTCTAGTAGAGTAACACATTTATTTTAAAATAATTTGATAAGGATTATACCGCAGCGTTAATAAAGATAGTAAGCAATACACAAGACAAGAACTGCTTAGATAATAGAAATAAGTCACCTGCAAGATTTTAACCTCTGCGTTTTTTTAACATCATTTTCAAACAGAGACTTACAAACAGAACTTTCTCAATCATTATTAATTACGTAATTTACTTTTGCTTCTAAATGAAAATTAATGTTTTCTAATATTAAATTAATACTTCCCTAAGAAAAAATTCTCATGGTCAGTTTTCTAACTACTGATAATACACTATTAACCCACATTAAAATTATTTCCGCACTACAAAAGTTTCTCGTTCACACTAAAACTCTTCGCCAAAAATTAATCTTATTACTTATTACTATTACGCAATTTTATTAATTATAAATCCAAAAATAAATTCAAATAATTATAAAGCTCCGCGTGATTTCTAATTAAAAGTAAAGTAGCTCAGTGAAAGATCAAAGTAATAATTTTGATTATGATCGTTGTGATTGATGAGCTTAAAAAAACTCGAGTGCAGAACAGCTACAAATTATTAAAGACGTGATTATTGCTCCAATTATTATAGTAATTAGTAAAACGGAATATCTTGATGTGAAAATAGTTTTCGCACGATTCTTCTTTTGATGAGGTATCAACGCGAGTTTATGAGGTCTAACATTACTTTAAGATGATAATTCGAGTAAAATTTATCTCTTGATACTGTTAAAGGATTTACAGTCAACGACCTAACAATAATAATCGAACGAAATGAATGGCCGAAATAAATTAATATGCACAGCTTATGCGTAATTTCGGTTTAATGAAGATTATAAGTCCAAATTTCGGGTTATGTCAGGTTGTTTACCTGTAGCATATGGACAAGATTTAGCAAGTGATTTGATTTCGAAATATGATCAAATTAAGTTCCTCTTCTTAATTTTTTTATCTGTAACATCTGCTAGATGCCTCATCGCTGCGCTATAAAATGTAATTTAGTGTCATAACCTCTCAACAGTTTCTATCTAATGAAATATTTTTGTAAATAAATATTCTTCTCGGGTTTCTTTTTCAGAAACCTTTAAAAGAAAGTCGTAGGTGTTGATTATTTTTGTATTTTACACACGCTAATTAGGCTATAAACTAGCGAAGAACAGGTATGTATGCTCATCTTCACTTCATTATTTTCTATAGAGTTCACATTTTTACTTAATTAATCCATGACCCCAACAATAAAAAAAATTTAACGTCAAGAAGTAACTTTCTGTTTGGAAAAAAATGTCCAGGTATTTTCAGAACATTTAAGTAAGGAACTGTTAAAGCGGCTCACGCGTGTTTTGATGTACGCCAGGTCCTAGCGCCAATCAATTTTAAGAATACCTGCGGTGTTTAGTACGAGCAAAACGTAATGACCAACTTTACCTTTAATTCCACTGTCAACGCCTTTTTTTCCAACGCGTATGTACTGAAATGTGCGGCATGAAAGACATGCAGATTTCCTTAATAAACCAGCAGGTGAACGATTATTATAAATGTTCGACACTCTGTTCTATACCTAATTTATTTTTATGTTAATTTTTAGTCGTACGCTATGCTTATTATTCTGTAGGGTCGTGGGAATTTGCACTAGAATAGATAGAAATATTAGTTTAAATTTGATGACAACTAAATCATAGGATGTTGATTTTGTAATCGCATTAAATATTCTTGGATTATGTATATTAAATCATTATATAAGGCTTAACTATTAGGATTCTTTATTGATAGGCCCCACTGGAATATTTTTGCTTTAATCCCACAAATGAACTAATTAATCATAGGAAAAAAACTAAATCAGAAGCTTTAGTAAAAAAGGTAATTTGCATAGAACATAAATAGAACTAATTCTGATTCTATATTTTCTTCTCTTTGTTCTTGCTTTAATACCAAGCAACTTATCATCTTTTATGCTTTTCTAAATCGACAGAGGTTAATCATTCTTTTACTTAGACAGTTGGTTGTTCCTTGGGGAGAATTGATGTACTGACGTTTGTTAATTCAATTCCGAATAGAGAAGACGAAATGAAATTAAAATGAAATTAAAGATTGAATATTTCCACAGAGAAAATATCAATTTATACTAATCTTTTTATGTAATATAAAGAAGACGAAACTACATTTATTATTGATAATACTTGCCAAAGATGAAAACATTTTTGACTAATATCATCATGGTTTTTAAGTAAAATCGATAGACAGACCTAGCTGAATGTGATGGGTCAAGAGTAGCTATTATCGTTATTGGTTTGGCAAAGACAACAGTATTAGTGATGATCTATCAATACATTACTCATGTTGCAATGTCCTTATTACAGTTTTTATTTCTGAAACGAGATTTAGTATCAACATACTTGCCTGTGTCGGATAAAAAATAAACAGAAAATTATCAAGCCTTAATTACAGTCTTTGGGCAATGAATTAATTATTAGTGGATAAGATATTAAGTTGTATCAGATGATACTTCTTGCTCGAGATTTGTTCTCAGATTATTTTCATAACTTGAAGATTTCAGATTAGTGACAGTTGATGCTGGGAAAACAGATCGTTTGGATTATAGAACCGATATGTTCAAGATCAATGTAAGGTTCGTTTACTAAATAGTCTTATAACTGTAATTATCGAGATCATTAAAACTATTTTAATGGAGCAATACTTTAATTTTTCTATGCTATCTAAAACCTAGAAATGTAAGCTCGAGTTTTAGAACATTTAAACAGATATGAGGTTAGCAATTAATTCAAGAAGCTACAACCACTAGGGTTAGTCAATCAAATCAACTACGAAAAAGATGGCTGAAACGAAACGTCTTTGTAAAGAGTATTTGAATAGACAAATTGATGTTGCTTTTGCTTGAGTTAGGTTAGGTTAGATTACATTAGGAAACGCACCGTTACATAACATACCTCGAGCACACTTATCAGGAATATAAAAAAAATGGCAGGACCCCCGGACAAAATCCCTTCAGAAGCAATCAAATCAAATCCTGAATGGATACCTAGTGACATAAATACACTGCAACATCATCGTATGCGACAAGAAATGCTGAAGTGATATTGATAATGAAGAAAGAAAAAAACCCAGAATATCCGAAGTCTTACAGATTATTATATCGCTTCAGAAAGACCATTGTTCAAGAGTATAGAGTGCAGCGGTATGTTCTAGTAACTGAAGAGTTCAAATCCTAACCCTCGAAAAATTAAAAAGAAAGAGAGTGCCTTGATATTTACTCAACTTAATTGCGGATTACCATAGCGACAGATAAATAGGAAAGAATAAATAGTTTTCTTACCCATTTTGTAGGACGTCCTATACGATGATATATTTAGGTTCAAGCTACTAGCAGAAACCAAGGCTATGAATTTTGCCAATGCGGTATTCGCACTGACAGCAAACAATAATCTCCATGCCGACTCTGAGAAAAGCGAGGCTTGAAAGGCAAAAAAACATGAAACGGCATATAATTTTATAAAGGCCTAGAAAAACCGTGACATATTCAAGAATTACCGTTGACACACAAAAAACATTCGGCAGCCATGTAGGGCATCTAGACAAGCACGAATGATGCTAACTGGAAACCAGAAAGAACTGGAAGATAATTCACAAAGTGATTAAAACTATACTTAAAAACAAGGAAAACGAAAAACAAAGAATAATTGCACCTCATACTCTGTCACATTCTCATGGTTACATTAAATTGGATTAAATTAGGTTAGATTAAGATCATTTAGGCTGTAGATTAAACCTGGCGGATAGATATAAAACGCAAATGTTGTGCGCTGTCAGAGAAACATTTGGAATCTGTACCCCAGGCGGATAGGGCCAATGGTCCGAAACCTGCCTTGCTTTGGCAGGCTGTCCGTCGGAGTCTGGAGAAGGGTTTACACTGACATTTACCGACATAAACAAAAGAACTTCTCCCGGATCACACAATAATTTAAGTGAATTATCAAACGCGTCTACCGGTAAAGGCAGCGACGAAGTGCCTGCCAGTAATCATCTACCAATAAACAGGCAAAGAACAAATCTGATTGATTTGACTTAGCTTGACTCTACTAAAATTAATAATTAAAGAAGATCATAGTTATTTTTGATGAGAAGCAGCAATGATCAGTTAGACTAAACGTCTGTTTGGCCAAAGAAGAAATTTAAGTGAGAAAGATTAACAGTACGATACTTGAGAAGATAAATCTAGAAGGGAATATCTATTCTGCTGGTCCAAACAAAATCCACTCAATAGAGGTCATGAAGTTTCACTTTTGAATTCATAATGATGACAGCGTCTGCGTCTACGAAGTGAGGGACTTTGGTGGACAGCATGCACACTAGGGTGGTCCTTAAAAAGTCAACTTCCGAATTTTAAGCGTTCCAACCCAGAAATCGAGTCTTCATTAAAAAGAGATATCATGAGTCACATTTCATTAAAAAGTATTTATATTGACCCGTGCCCCACTGACGATAAAATTTAAATTGGATTTAACATAGGTTTCTGACATTTTTGGCTTCTGTACGTTATAAGTTTCTTAATATTCATCAGTTTTGTCTGAAAATATTATAAATCTATAGATTTTGCGTCGCTGAATCCAAATTTCATATCGAAAACTTGTTTTGACTGGTTGCAGCTGACAGAACCGCTGTTTAAATGATAAATTCTCATACAAAATGATGAATTTTTAGAAAAAAATTATGTTTTTGTCAATATTAAAAATTAAATTGCCCACATAAAATTTGGATTAACCGATTCAAAATCTATACATTTATAATATTTTCAGACAAAACTGATGAATCTTAAGAAAGTTATAATGTACGGAAGCCAAAAATGTCTGAAACCTTTCCGATAGTCGGTCGGTCGGTGCTCGGGCGCCAGATTTTGTAAGGGGGTTTACTCCCCCACCTCGCCCTTGGGTCGGTCGGGCGAGGGCTCACCGGGCAGCTACGATGGAGACCCGGTGACTCCAGGGGTCGACGGCTGAAAGAGAAACTCGGAGAGCTTAATATAGAAATAAAACACCGATCAAGCCCAAACAATCTATTAATACAAGCAGGTATTACAGTAAGCATACAAACAAATGCCCTCTCCTGCTTGACCGTTCTCCTTGTTTTTCCTACACCGTTCTCTTCCTTTCCTCTTGCGAGATCCTTCCCGTCCCTGCTTGTAACTGTATTGTCGGTGTGACGGTCGATCCGACACATCGCCGATTCAGTCCAAGTTCGGTCATTCTGGTACAGGTGAGGCGGTCGATCCGACTCATCCCCGCTGGGTAACTCCGCATCCATTCCCTTCGAATTCCCCCCTCACCACCATAAAGCACCTGACCCGATTAACCGCATACCCGACTCTGTATAACCGCACGCCGCCCGCTTGCTCCACTACCGGTAGTAACGATCCCAGAATTGGGTGTAGTGCTAAGTAGTGGATTGTCAAAAGATGTAGAAATCTTAGTTTCTCTAGAATCATTGCATCTGGCTTCCATTAGAGAAAGCTACAAAGAGTAGGCGACTTTAAAACAGAACTTAACTAGCTCTATCAAATGCAAACAAGTTACAAGATTTAGGTATTTTTCACGATTCTGATATTTAAGTTAACACTCGGATTTTCATCAAAACAAGGCCCACTTTATTTCAGGTATATAATTTTCTTCTGGCTAATCAGTCACAATCAAAACCTTGTAGAGTATAAGATTCTTTAGTTGATTTATGTTTATAGGAATCTTCATGAGGGGTTAACTCAAAATCAAGTACGCTTGTTCACCAAGAGATTTCCCAGTATTCCATCGCCATCCATCTCTGTTTTCTACTAGCTCTTAATGTTATTTCTGCTATAGAGCACCCGTGGCTATTGCAAATCACAAAGTTTCTTTTGCTTAATCTACATGCTGGACGAATAGGTGTCTGTTTTGCATAGATAGAATAGGCCGAAAGAACCTTAAGATAAAATTCAAGTCCAGCAAAAGCATTCTTATGAGACCTAAACTCAAACTAATGCAGATGACATTTTGCAATTATTCCTACTATTTAGTAGGTACTAAAGGATTTAGAGCGGTGCAATAAGTTATTGCCAGAATTTAAGAAGTTTTTAATTTTAGCCATAGTAGTTAATGAATCAAACTTAACATCTTAAGTTAATTTTTCTTATTTCAGTATTTTCTCATTAGTTCCGTTCTTTTTAGTCAGTGATCTCGCTGTGTCGTTACACCGTCGCTAGTGTTCAAATGCTTAACAAAGTTAATAAAAACAAACCCGGCGGTAAGTTGGGAGTTGAAAACTCTCTGAAGATATTTTTACCTCCAATGTCTCCAGTCTGTCCAAATATTCATGAGACGTTTCAGTTTTCCAGAACTATCATTATATTCGTTTCTTCTTCTTTTTTGAGCGTCAAAATGGTTCTTTGCTCATGGTATCGCCCGACATATCGTTTATTTGTTGGAGAGTATTGAAAAACACAGTTCTGAATAATGTACCATGTAGGTAAAGATACTTTATTGAGTGGTTGTTAAGTATGTAGAACTTAAAAACGGTTCTTGAATCAATTAGTACATCTATAGCGGTGGGGTGTTTTGCATCAATCAAATGAGATGTGTACACAGATTTTACTAATGTACCACAACGTTCATTAGGGTGAAGTGAAAATAACATGAATTTACAGAAAGTGTTTTTATCAATTAGCACTAGACATGTTAAAAGTTATCTAGGTAGTCCCGCAATTACCTTGCAATTCTGAAAAAATCGAAAATAAGATTATTTTAGGAATTAACGCTATGCGTTAGAAGTTGTCTGTGGAACGGCATAACACTTGTGATTTTTTCAAAATTTTTAAAATTCATTTTTATTCTCCGCTATGAGCTTGAATGCCCAACACTTTTAATAAATTGCAATAAACATGCAACTCTTTGCTAGTCTCCTTCAGAAACTACCCAGAACGCACAATGTGGAAGTGGCTGCTATCGTGTTTTTCCTTTGCTTTTTCCAAACTTTCATCCATACATTATAGTAACCTCATTATTCCGGTTTATAGTCGCACTTTGTTTTAAAGTTTGGCATCAATGTTCTTTCTCAAAGTTTTTTCCTTATACAACCATCTCTGACAACGGCACCGCAGACTTTAACACATCGTTCTGCAGTCTGAGAATAACAAGGGCAACTTAAAAAGTAGGGTAATCACAGGCGAACGCTTATTCAGAAATATCTTCCGTTAAATGTTGAGTAAATGAAGGTTCCGTAATATCACAATCCTGCCAATTATTTCAATGTAGTCTTAGCAAAAAAGTTTATTTCAGAAATTACAATCTTTATTATTCTATTTTGTGGGGCGTTCTTGGTTTTTAATGATAATCGCCAGTTCTTTTACGTTTTCGGTAATCTGCAAGAATTACTATTAACAAACTCTGGTTGAGTTTCAAGCCCATTTATTTAAATCTTATGATCCACGATTTGCTTAAGACAGACTTATAGATCGCCATACATTTTTTTGGTGCATTCTTAAAGCAGGGGTTAGTGTAATCACATGGGGCTGTAAAGTTTAATAATAAATGTAGCAATTTCTCGAAGATTTTCTGATGAACTAGTTGTACTTATATAAAGCCTGAAAACTCTATTTGCAATTGTAAGCCATTTTGGTAATTTTTCAGAATTTCGTAACGCAAAACTGGCTGGAAATTCCCCAAAACTAACAGCTTTGCATTATATTGTTATCTATCAGTGTCTGGAAGTACATATTCGATGAGATGATAGTCTATCAAGATAACTTTCTACATGTTCTCAAAATTTTGCTTATGGGTTAAGAAAACCTACGTGGACCAGATGCCGTTCCATCCAGATATTCGACATAGTATGTTCCAGGAGAAATTCATTCAAGTGAAGTTGACTTACTATCCAATTCAAATGCCTTCTGAGTTCTTTCTGCTCAACGAGTGTTGCAACTGTCCCAGGGAAAAAAATAGCCATTAGCATTTAACAGTCGTAAATAAAAATATTTTCGCGCTCGATATTTGAATACCAAAGACTGGGTAAAGTTGGTTCCAAAAGGAGAAGTAGACACGGGTCAAATATTTTGAGTTTTGTTCTGGAATACTACATAACTATAAAAGTCTTAGATCTCTCTTACCAGAATCTTATAGATGATAAGTAAAAGAAATTGTTCCAACAATCCATCTACTGAAAAAGTAACCTTCTCACCATATATAAGAATTAATTCAAATGTTATTTCAGTGTATTTCATATCGTCTTTTTTTCTCTAATTCTTGAATGTTTCTTTAAAGAAAGGGTACTTGTTTTGAAGTAATCAATTGTAAGGACAGAAAAAATTGTTTGTAATAAAATTTATAAAGCGAATTGGATGAAACACTATATAAACGACAAAGCTATAATTTTTATTTAAAAAGTAAGTACAATATGCAATAAATAATGTAGTAATTAAATTAAAATGTACATTTTTATTTGTAAAGTAATCCATATTTAGATCGTTTTATTGTAGCCTGTTTCGAAGAGTCGCGATTTAATGTATGTTTTACGTTTGTACATTGAGAATTCAAGTCAGATAAATATATTTTCACTGTTTACATCTTGAAATATAAAACTTTTAATTTATCAGACATTCACAAGTTTTAAGTGCTTGAAATAAAACAGGTTTTGTAATTGTAAATGCTATAATTGCCGTCTATTCTGAATGTGCAATGAATTGAATTTTTCGTAAGGTAAATATTATTATCAGCAGTTCATGTGGTAAAACCTACAGAGTGTCACAGTAGGATGTCATTCATGATATTAAAGCTAATATTGTGCATGATATATTGCGTTTAGTTTTATCACAGTCTAGATTATACTTTGCTTTGTTGGGGGTCCTGCTGCTTATAGGATTTTATGTGATGCAATAAATGTAAATAAATACTTTTCACATCAAGCTGTGGTTTATGGACATTAAAATATATTATAATTATTGACAATTATTGCAAATTATGCCAAAAATATCACTGGAATTTCTGTAATCTTCTCTGCTGATTCGCTACAAGAAGAATGTCTTCTATTTCGTCTAAACATCCATACAAAATCTTTCTCTCTCTCCTATCCGTATTGTTGCTTTTTCAAATCTGTAAATTCAAATTTAGAAACTCGTTGTGACACATGAAAACTGTACAAAAGTTCTGGTTTTCTAAATTTGAGAAACAGCAACCATCAAATTTTGATTAAAAGAAATTTTGTTGTGTTCAAATCAGCAACTAACCAGAAGTACTTTCTAGAATCTCTTAAGATAACTTCAAGTAAATACTGAAAATTCCTCATTCAGACATTTAAATTTTTACAGCGCTTATCGGTTTCTTAGAACCTCAGAATTAAAGATTTTGGTTGTGTTTACAACCTCTCATAGCTGTAATAAATTGTTTTCCGGTTTGGGATCTAGACTGTTCTACATTAGCATTTTGCTGGTTCACCCTTTTTAACAATTTGTTAACTATAGCCAGAAAAATCTGACATGAGTCAAAATTAAGATTTCGAGTTAGTATAGTAACAGGAATCTTCAGTTTTTAATTTTTGGGATTTACTTTGTATATAATTATCAAGAAAATAACAGTAAGAGCGTACCGTCGAATATTTAGAAGACTCAAGACGGTATACTAGTTGTAATATCAATAAGCATTTATTAATGGGGTATTTAAATTTTGCTGGAATATTTTTGCAACAAGGACTAAAAAGTTGTGAAAAAGATAGAGATGTTTTCATGGTACAGCTACCATTACAAACTAATGTTAAAACCTTAATTTATAGCCGACGTGAAGCAATCTAAAACACATTCTGAGGTAGACGTTTTTTGTGTTTATCAAAACAAATCAAAACAAATGAAATTACACCTTGATAAATTGCAATGTTATTATAAACATAGTATGACGTCATGTGATGTTATTTTTCTATTATATTAAAGAATAAGAACACAAAAATCTTTTTTTCCATACATAGTGTGAAAATATTAATTTTAGATGTAAAAAGGATTTGGGAAGTTAATATTTATTATTTCTTATTTAATCTGTAAAACAACAAAATTATTCTTTGAAGAAACGTATTAACTTGAATATCTTTAACGTAAATATCTTTTACTTTGTATAAAATCTATTACCACTGAGTATCCCAAATTAATGTAGTTTTATTAGCAGCAATAAAATAAGTGTTGCCTGCAATAGAAAATAAAGGATAATAAGAATAAAACAGATGTCTCAGAAAATATTGCTGGATAGTGTAAGATTCATTATTTTATTTTACAGAATTAACCAAGAAACTGTTAATTCTACACGTTTATTCATCTTCACTTCTAACTTCGACTGACTTGACCCTAAATATTAATTTAAGAATGTTTCCAATATCCCCTATTCGTTACCGATAATTAAGTCGGTCATTGCCAACAGACCATAGATAAGCCTGGAAATACATATTAATATCGGATTACGACTCTTCGTTAAATAAACATTCCTACAATAAATAAATCAGAACAATCTACAATAGGTATAAATGAAATAAATCAAAATACAACAAAGAAAAACAATGGGTCTCTTAATGAGATTCTTTCATAACCAAATTTGCACATACTATGCAAGGGGAGACACCAAAAGAAAAACGTGGTGGTGATCATATGTCTGCGAAAACTGTAACTAAACGAGAAAAACTTAAAGAATTTATTGGACAGCTTAGAGGTCACGAAAACCCATTATAGCAGAGCAAAATCTAAAAGGATTTATTTACCTTCTTATTTTAACATATCTAAACTGCACAAGATGTATAACAATACAGTTGATACTCAGTATAAAGTTATGTATTTGATGTTCAGAAAAGTGTTTCTAACAAAGTTCAATATAGGATTTTCATCCCCAGCATCAGATTACTCTGGTCAATACACAAGACTAAAACATCTAATGAAAATTGAAAAAGATTCAAATACAATATCGTATTCACACTAAAAGGGCAAAGGCCTCCTACCAAATGATCAAGGAGAATCTAGAAGATGCTCTTAGCTTTTGCTTTGACATTCAGCGGGTACAGCCACTTCCTCGAACGCCGATTATCGTCACATCAAATAAGTTTATACTCATTCTGTTGCGTTCAGATGGACTCCAAGAATCCAGCATTTTATTTGTGGACCGAAGACTTATCGTCACGTGGTTGTACATGAATTGGATCTGCTTTACTTTCGCACTTGAATGGGCTATCTTTGCAAGGCAAGAGTCATAAGGTTGTTCCGTGATGGATGTGGAGGACAAAATAAGAACAGCCACATTGTCCGTGCCTTATTGTACTGGTTGAAATTCGAGTCTCCTGATAATGTAACTCAAATACATCTTATCTACCCTGTTAGGGGACACAGCTTTATGCCCGCTGATCGAGCGTTTGGTAGAGTGGAAAAGGTCCTAACAAGAAATCCCACTATCTAATCAAAAGATGAATACCATAAGGTATATTCAGAAGTAGACGCTATTAAAATATTGGGACAAGACGAGCTGATTAAGGATATTAAGGAATTACAGACTTTTTATAAAAAAGTGGATGGAATAGCTGACATTAAATTATAAAAAAAAACAAAAGGTAAAAACAATCTGGACAAAAATTACTGTTACCTGCTAATTACCAGCATTATCGATTTGAAACCATGACTGAAACACAACAAAATCTGCTTAAAAAACAAATCTGACAAAGTTTTTAATTCAATAATATTGAATTACATCGCTCTATTCCAGACAAAAAAAAAAACTGTACCAAAACTTATGGCTCAACAATTTGGACGAACTGGGAAAGTCAAAAAATTTGGATTGGTACAAAAAAAATTTGTCTGCATCTGAGATTCGCAACGATAAAGGTGATGAACAAGAGGATTATGACAGCGATGGAGAGAGATGCGACTGTTTGGAAGAGGAAGATGCCCTACACCTTTAAAATTTTCAAAATACTAATTTTTACTTTCTTGTATTTTGTTTTTTTTTCATATAAACTTTACTAAAAGTTCAATTTGTAAAGCCAACTTTAGACTTTTATTCAAGCTTTTCATTCAATTGTAATAAATAAGGTACTTTTCCAGCAAAACCAGATAAATACATACTATTTCCTGGAATATTTGTTAACATACTTTGTACTTTTTAACAAGACATGCTACATTTCATTCTCATCAAAAACCACGCAACTAGGAATGAAAAGCTATTTATTATCTTTCATCGTTTACCCTGTTCAACAAAATGCTCTTCTCTAGAAAACTACTGAAAGTAGATTTATTCGGTTTTGCATGAAAGCTCCTCATATATACTACTACTCGTGACAATAGATATGCAATATTATAAAACGTCTAAATATGTTATTTCTCTTCTTGGTAATGCTCAAAAATTAAGCTTGTAATGACTTGTAACAGTTTAAAATTAGTGACATTACAATTGTTATTAAACATCAAGCAAAAAATATGGACTTGCATTATTTGACAGCAGTTACAAGTTTAACACGCATATTACTTAATAATAGAAAGTTTACTCTTTAAGTTGGAAATTAAGTTTTTCGATATCTGTGAGAACAGACAATGAAAAATCTGCATTGTTAAATACCTTTGGATCCGATTGAAAGATTTCTGTTTAACTGAATCCGGGCGTGAAGTTGCTAGGGGTAACGGCGTTAACATGGACTTCTCTGACGTAAGATGCAATGTTGCTTTAAATGCCGAAAACACCGCTACATCTAAACGCTGCAATGTAAGTAAAAATAAGCCTTGCACTTATTGATCACTTGAAGATACATGTGGCTCTTGTGATTATCATAAATTAGTAGGGTAGAATTGTCCTTTGTACGATTAACATGCTTGGCAAAATGAATTATGACCTCCACCAATAGTTTAGCTGTCCTAAAGCTGAGATTATCACACACGTAGTGATTGGTACGTCTCGTTCTGCACTAGTACAATGATTAATTTGCTTAACATCTTTGAAGGCAACTATCTTTTTGTAACTCTGTCCGGTAGTGGTTGCAATTTCATCTAAGTTAGATTCTTGCACCATTCCCTAGTTTCGGATTGTTTTGTTATATGTATGAATGTGAAGGAACTTCAGGAAACTGTCCTTCAAGAATTTCAAAATATTCTGCATCGTACTGTAAGACGAGCTGTATATTCAACAATTCAAAGATCTTATCCATGCCTGGAAAATAATCAACAACTATTATTTGAATATCGTTTGTCATGTTAGTTTTTTTAATTTTAGCTTCAACAATGCAGCGTTTTCTGTGAAAATGTTACAAACTAGTTGCTACTTATATAATAAAAGTGCGTGATCAGTGCGTGATCATTCAAAGATGCATTTCCACTGGCTGTAATAAGAAATTGTTGAACCAGTTTTACTCGTCTTTTGGTGAACTCCAGTAGCTTTGATATTTGAATTTCAAAAATCGGGAAAACTGATAGCTTAAACATAAGTTGTGGCCTCTTTGAACTTTTTTTTTGATTCAGCATTTGAACAACACTGGTATGACAATATCACTTTATGTTTTTACAACTTCACCTCTTTTTGTTTTCTAATAAGTTGCATAGTCTAGTTCTTAACAATATGAGATGTTATCAATTGTTTCAAAATATATATATTCTGTTGTTTTTGACTTGTTTGGAGCTGTAAAATAAAAACATAGTATTCTTGTTGTAACTTCTTAGTTTTAAAAGCTAAGTATATCAAACCTGGTATTGTTGGAAAGGAAATTAAGGGCACTTTCTATCAAACGATTGCATTCAAAAAAAATAATTTGAGGTTAGGTCGCCAATATTAAAAAGTATAATCGAAGATCTGAAAGTTTATTA
>VTPC01002952.1:0-16954 GCA_011009095.1 Ignelater luminosus | reverse complement strand
TACAGAAAATGGTTAACTTAATCTACCTTGAAAATCTATAGAGCAACAGTGAGTGAGTGAAATTAAAAAGCAAATATTGAGTGAATAAACTAGACTAATAAAGCAAGTATATTTACACTTTCAATTATATTATATTAAATTACTACGTTAGAAAATACAAATGATATATATATATTGCTATTTGATGTTTGTAAACAATTAAAATGCAGTATTTAAGATGTTTAAGTTTGAATGTGATAAGCTCATTGACGATCAATGACGGTGCTACGCAATCCATCTTTTTTTGGAAGAAGCAGATATGTAATCTCTTAGGAGTAATTCAAAGTTTCATGAAAAGTCACGGGATTCACATGGTTATCCACTAACACGAGTGAAAAAACTCTTGTGTATGTAACACTGTAATATCTAGTAGAGTACAGAAACGGTTCCTATACTAACAACTATCTGTAACTTACCATTGAAAGTTACAAAGGTCAACAAGTTTTGACCTAGTTACTGTGAGCATATCGCATTGTAATGCAATATTAATAACATACGAATTTTTTGGGTGTGTACTGTAGCTTAGTTGAGTACGTCAGGCTCAAATAAGATATTCTCATTTATATCTCATCGATGTGTACATGTACGTAGCAAAAAATATTCCGAAATAACGTTTCTGCCTTATCTGTAAATTTTTCAACAATATTAATAAAGTTCATTTTTAGATTATCTGTCGATAAATCTCTTTATCCTAATCTAGAAATGTTTTCAAACAATAGTGGCAAAAAAGAGCGTACCCATGCATATTTTTTATTTCCGTCTAAACTAAATGAACTTTTGATAGAGTTATGCATATCTACCATCTTTTGGTTGCATCTCTTGCTTATGTATTCTGATTGTATTTTCAGAATATTTGATGCCTCTGAATGGCCATTCCTTATCATTTCTGTGTTTTAAGATTCATCAAAATAAGAATCTTTCTTAAAAAATGTTCATCCTCTCCCACTTCATCTTGGAACCAAAGCAAATGTCTAGACATGCCTCTGAGTCTTTTTCTCTAAAGAAACTCATAAAAATATTTTTTTGCTTTCGTGTTTCGGATCCTCCACAGCGAATACGACGATACCCATAGCAGTCTTCATCGCCACTTATATTTCTTTTGAACCGATATAGATTCCTTAGACCCTTTTACAATTTTTGGGACCCAACGTTTTCTTGGAGGTTTAGATGAGCAGCGGTCAAAGCTAATACGTAGTTATCGATCACTGACAAGAACAACAAATAATGGTTACTGTTTTAAAATTGCTTCCAAAATCAAGTTTGCCATTTATGCTATTATCCTGTTGGTCATGGTGAATTGCTACGACAAAGGCTAGAGAATCTTGAGGTTTCTTTTCAAATATATTACATCAAGCCAGAAATGGCTGTAAGTTCCTGTTTGACACCGTTCTTCAATTCTAAACAAGTTTTCCAAACAACACTTTTGTGTCTTATAAAACATAGAGGTGTTTTACTCTTGAGCCAGTTTCAGATTTTTGAACCTTCCCGTATAGAAAAAAAGATATTTAGATTTTAACAAGTGGTTTTTGAGTTTAAAAAGAAACGTGAACTTTTACCAAAGATTTCTTTTAATTCCAAGAAAATTTATCTACTTGTGTCCAGATTCTTGTCTAATAATTTGACCACATACCTTGCGCGTGACCCTTGCGGTCTTTGGGTAGGGACTATAACCTTTGCTGTATGATCTGTAGTTCTCCTGTTAGAAGTCACCTTGAACGTGCAAAGTTTACTTGATTACAGTTTTGTAGATATAAAATTTACGATATGCTATGCAGAAAAAAAGATTTTACAAGGGAAGATGCAACAATTTTATTATGCGCCTATTCTGTCTCTGGAAGATAAAAGTCATGCTGCAGTTAACATTTTTATGTCACAGACTCTGTAAATTGACAATCACTTGTTGCAACAAATATAACTAAAAGGTATTTAAAGTTTTGAATTCACTGAAAAACTAACTCTTGTTTCAAATATTATTTAACTACTTTTGCCTGATTGGTTTTGGCTCGAATTAATTTGTTTGAAAAACTGTTGAGTGACACGTAAGTGAAGTCTACGTATATAGCATTCTAACTGCAAGATCGAATTTGGGAGGTCCAGTACGGCCTGGATAAGAAGAATAACATATCAGTAAGGTTATGCTGTTGTGCTGATAGGATTTCTGCAGCTGGCGCTGTTTTCCTTTTTTCAACCATGTTTTCCATTTCTGTTTGTTTTCCTAATCACAGGTTTTTAAGTTTCTTCATTTCATATTTTCTCATCCCTTCATGATTTTCTGGGTCTGCTTTTTCTTCTTTGACCGATTAGATTTCATTTTGTAATTTTTTTCTAATCTCACTTCTTTTTACATGCCCATATCATTTTAGGTTATTTTCCTCTATTCGACGCACAGTACCTTTTTTATCCTCATTCTAGTTCGTATCTCTTCATTAGAAATTCTATCTGGTTTTAGTACGCAGTAGCTTCTCAAACGCTGATCCTACCGCTTTAACAAGTTTTTCCTTCACTTCTAATTTTTTTATTTTCTTCTATGATTTATGTCTGGGTACCAAGACATAAGCTCTTTTTGCGACTTTTCTCATTTTATTTGAAACGATGTCTTCAGGTTTCTTTCTAATAATTTGTTTCTGAAGTCTTCCTATAGCTGAAATGGCCCTATAATTACTACATTTTTTTCTCTATCTTCTTTCTCAAATATAGAGGCAATATAAACTTCCAAGCCAGTATTAAGCAACTAGTTCTTAAACTTTTGATTTGTGTGCAAACAAATTAGCAAAAATATTTTGCATTTACAAAATAAAAACACTGCTGTATATAATAGAACTAATATTCAGTGAATAAATTATAAATTAATCAGATTAATTGGAGTAGTAAGAAGTTCAACAGGCTAAAGATAATGTTATGATTCGTAAAACTAAAAAATTTCGATTTCATTTGGGTTCACGATTCTCATTTTTGATCTCCACTGCATGTACGATTAAATGACAGCGAATCAGCCTAAAACGTTCCTACGACACTATAAAAAGCTCAAACACTTCCAAATAGAATCTTTTAAACTTTCTGGGTGTTGTGAAATTTCTAAAAGTTCTGAATATCGACATTACTGAAATTCTTGACCTCAGATCTCAGGATTATTTGTTTTTTCTTGAGTTAAGATCTTTAAATCCAGAAAAACGAACTGAACCGGCAGAAATACCAAGGAGCGCTTACAAACTCGCTTAATGTGATTCCAATTGCGCTATTATTTTTTATAGCAAACATAGCATTAACTATTTTTCGCAAAAGCAAACTCGAGTATGTAAACAGCTTAAAAGAACGACAAAGAGGCAAATGTAGTATATTCAGAAACTTAAACCGACAGATGACTTAGAAAATAGCAAGTGCAGAAATGCGTGACAATTTCAAGAATAAAGAATTTTAGGAAAAAATATCTTTGCCTTTATCCAAGTTAAATCACATAATCCCTATAATGCCAGATCTGTATCCCTGGGTTACTCTTGATAACGTTCACTGATCCGAACGTACATTAATTTTTACATCGAACTGTATCATCTTACTTATTAAAAATCTATTTTTTTAGAAGAAAAATGTTAACTGGTGCAATATTGGCAGTTAAAGCAAGTCCATCTTATAAAATGTAGTAATATCCTTTTTTAGAAAAACAGAAAATAACACAATTATCAGGTTTCACTTTTCTGGTATTAATACTAAAAATTGTAGCATTTCCTTTTTTGTGTATTGGTTTGTAATGTACAAACTACAGGATTTATCTGGAAGCTTATGTTTATGTATTGCTGAGATTGCAGCCTCACAATCTCATTAATATGGTAGAAAAAGCTTTTGCGGCAAATACATTTGTAGTGAGTAAGAGCAAATTAATGTTAATACTGTTTAGTAGGTTTCCAATTTTTCTTTTTATACACAGTTGCCATGCTGACAATATAACACAGGAAAATAACAATTCTGCAAAATATGCAAATATAACATTATTACAATTATATCACACTTTGGCTATCTAAGCATTCTGCATTTACTATAATAGTATTTTTATCTACAATAGCACTACACTTCTTTATGGTGTAATAACCAGAATTTGCAACTTGCACATTCTTTCCTTTATGATATGCAATATGTGTAATGTAGATGTTTTGCAATGACCTACAATTTCTTTATTAAAATTAGATTATTTGATTTGATTTTATGTAAAAATTGGAAATATGAGAACTTTCTTTTTATGGTTAATTTCAAAATTAAACATACTGGCGTCTCCAGAAATGTTTTGACAAGGCGGCTGTGTATAATTTGATTGAATGTTATTAGAAATTAATTCTTCATTAATTCAAATGAAATATTAAAGCTGGTTTCTTTGTAGAATTTTAATTCTTCATTACTTAGAATGCGTTTAAATGATTGTTCTTAACAGATGCTTGACTGAAATCTGTTTAAGTTTTCAAATTAAACAATCATGTTATCAGAATATTTCGTTTTGCAAATTAGATTTTATTAAATGTTTTCCATTAGAAAGCACCTACGCAAAATAAAACTTATTTTACTTTGTCATTTTGTTTTTCGTAAAGAACCTTTTCTTATGATAGAAAATCCAGTTATAATTCTCTTATTAATTCGTTGAATGTTTTCCTTTCGGTCGTAATAAGCGCTCGCTCGTTTTGTATTTTAAGACGTTTTAGTCTGAGGATTTAAAATTTTAAACTAGACTAACGAACCAGAAACAATTTAACCAAAGAGCATGGTAAACATGATAAAAACAGTCGACATTCATGGAAATGTCCTTATTTTGCATATTCATTCTCATTAGTAAAATGCTATTCGTATTTACTTACATAAAAGTTAGGTACTGTCGAACGTGAAAAGAGAGAATTTTAAAGTGGGCAGAAATTTTTATCTTGCTATTCTATTCAGTATTATAAAAACCAGTTTGTGTAGCATCAGAATGTATGAATGCATATTTTTCAATATATGGCGCATTTTAATCTCGAGATTTGCCACTTCAGCGCTGGTATAAGCAAAAAGTTTTTCATTTATATTTCTTGCGGAATTGTAAGTACCATAACTGCCGCGTAACCCACGGTGATAATTCAGTTTGCTTTGTTAACTCGGTTCGTTATTATACCCACTAATCATTCTGTTATTTAACCTCGGGCCACTTTATTCTCGACCCGAGTGTTTCTCTTTCATTCAGAATTAAATTAAGTATAATCAGTCTAAAGTGTTTCTTTTTGGTACGACTCGTTACTTTTTCAGAAACCGAGATTATTTAATTTATTTTTTAAGGGCGGTTTATTACAACAACAAAATATCATACACACCCACGCACGCACGCACATATTCCGCATACTAAATTTTTATGTTTTCCTCTCGAATACCAATCCTTTTTCACACGTACAGCTTTTTCATAAACCATTAGAAAACTAAACAAGGTATTATATTTGAATATAACACACATGGAACGCAATCTTTTGAATCATAAATCAATGATGAATTTACTTGACAGAAGGAAAATCCCTGTGGGTGTTCCTGCTACACTCCATTAATAGCATTTATTTAAAGCTAAATGGCTGAAATTTAGTGATTTTTCTTTCAATAACATTTAATTGTAAGGAATAGTTTATATTATAGATATAATACCTCTTAAAACAGTGTATAATATAAATAATTCATGGAAGTCAGTGACAGAATTATTCAAGCCTTACAATCATCAAAGTGAATTAGAAAATCAATAAGCTTCTGCCTAAGCGGCAATTACGTAGAACATTTATGAATCCACGTTAAATACATTTTGATGAATTATTATTATTGGACTATTAGTAAATTAGATGATAACAATTTTATAAATAAATACCTATTCAGTACCAAGCACATCTCCATGTAATTTTTCTTGTTTACAATGTCTTCTACAGAGAGTACAGAGGATATTACGCTCATGACGTCGTCGTGGTTTATTCTAGTAATGGATCTCGTATTTTCTAACCTCAATTTGTCTAATGAATGCTTTCTCCTCTACCCAATTTAGCTTACTTTGGCCAATTTCAAAGGTGGTTGCTCTTATATATTTGTTTTTAACAATTAATGTATAGATTCCATATTTAGGCTGTCATTCTTCTATGACCTGGAAATTTCGTTCCTTTATAGTGTTGTTGGTCATATTGAAAGTTTCCTCTAAATTTCTCAAACAGCTCTCTTTGAATTGCTGCAATAATATATGTCAACATTTAATTAATCAGTTATCGGGTTGCAGCAAAAGTGTTATAACAGAAAAATTTTTAAACAAAAGAATTTATTTTTATTTTTCTATTTTTTTTACAAAAGAATGCTAGACTTTAATTTACAAGATCTTTATTCTCCGCTAGCTTTTCCAGACTTGTTCTATTAAAAGTGGTGTTCATGCATGTTACTAGTTAACTGACAAAGCATTTGGTTAATTTAAACAAAGAAATATTGGTAAAGAAATAGTAGGTAAGGGGCATGCAAATTCTATTTGTTTAGCAGAACTTAAAGAAGCATGAATAGATGTCAGTTAAGTTCTAAATTGAAGTAGACTTAATAAAAATTAACACGAAAGTTGCTTCTTAAGCATAGCCGACCAGTACAGTTAAACCAGGATTTAAAATGCAAGACGATCTGCATCTCTTTTTTACCAATTGAAATTCTGTGCGATATACACTTCTTCTTGGTTGACAAGTTGTAATTTACAACTACACGGTAGTTGGCATCACTTCAAATGCTCAATTTACACGGTCTTCTTTCCCCGCTAATTTTTCCAAACCCATTCCCTTAAAAGTGGTTCTGCAATACAAAAAGCAGAGACCATAAAAATCCAGTTAACATTATACTTATGCATGTTACTGGTTAATTGACATTTAACTAACTAAAATCAATGGGATATGATCAATGAAATAATAATAATGTAGTAACTAGTTTAAGCTGTGAGCAAAAGACAGATAAACAAAAAACACCTGAATGTGTGTTTTATTCAAGTCTGAGATTTAAGCACATTGAATGAAGGTTAACACTGTAACGTGGCCTTGCGTTACATTTTTAAATTTAAAAAACTAGGATCGCAAAGTCCTAGGCCTGATTGGGCTCAGTTGGTGGCCTTGGGCATAGATCGGGATTGGTTATACACACAATAAAACAACAAGTCCAAAAGACAAAATTTATTTAGTCAAGAAAAATATTCATAAGAAAAAAAACAAAAATTTTATGAACAAGAGTTGAGCGTTGTTGTCTTTTATGTAAAGACCAAAGTTACAGTTTAATTCAAATTAATAACAATTAGTGATAACTCGCAACAAATCAAATGCAAGTTAAGTTACAACATACCCTAACTTTCACACTAATTACAATATCCAACTTTTTATCAAAAAAAATCAAATAAATGTTGAAAGTTAAAATTAATAAAAATTTGATGTTTGAAAAATTATAATAAAGTTCAATGTTATCAAGAAAATCTTGTACAATAGGCATATCCGGCCGGCACACTCCAATTGCTAATCTGCAAGTTCATACGTACGAACGTAAAAATGCATTTTACTATTTAATCTTTACAGCAATAATAAAAAGGGAAAAAATTTAATAAACTCAAACTTTTTTAATAAATTACTAAAAACTTCCCAAATCACAAAGCTTAAGAACAATTTAATAAAAAAAATGTAATTAACGTTACTTAGTAAATTGAATTGCAAAACGTATCAACTATCAAAAGAATTTTATAACGAAATTGAACAACAAACAGTTTCGTACACAAATTGAAAAAAAATATCGTTTGGCGGGTTCCGTACGGAAGCTGCGGAAGGTACATCCTAAAGGAAAAAAAAAACATTTGCAAACATGTTTCAATTTAAATCAAGAGACTGAGTAAAAAACAATTAGATCTAAGGATTACTAAAATACTATCATGACAAAAAGTTTGCTTAAAACAGTAACTAAAACAAGAAATGAAATATCAACTTGCGGTTCAAACAAAAAAATTACGAATATAATGAGTGATAGGCTATCATAAGGTTCAGTTATAACAAAAATTAAATCTTTAGTATCAAATTGATTGAAAAGATTAACTCTTACGTTATTTTAAGCAAAAAAAATCTTTACAGACAAGGAAAAATCTTTATTTCATAGTTAAACTTCGGTGTAGTATAATTTAGCCCTGGATCCTTGTAAAGCACTCGTAGCGGATGACTTCTTCCGGTCCACCAGCATCAGGTCTTGAATCTCAAGGCAATAAAATCCAACAATTTAGTCTGATAGAAAGACTCCTGACTTCCAAACGGGAATAAATCGAAGGACTCACCAGATGAACGACACTTGGCTCAAAATCTAGACAATAGCTTTCGGGTAAAGAAAACTGAGGACTAGAAATGGCAATCAAAAATCGGTGGGTACAAGGAAGCACAAAAAAAAGAAAACTTACCCCTAATTGTAGGGTTTTTTCTATTACTCACTTGTCACAAAAGCTTGACGAATCATAATCTAGCACAACTAACTAATACGCTGGTTGCGTCTTGTCTGCCGCAAGCGGTCCTTACTTTGCCCAAAAGTCAAATCCAGCCGGTTCGTGATTCCACCCTCAAGAAAGTAAAAGGAAAATCAAACAATTTTTTTAATTTAACAATAGGGTTCTATCCAGGGTTTCAATGTACGAAATCCGGATTTTAAGAAGTGAATGGCAAACTCAAAAGAAAAAAAAACCGCAACGATGTCATGATACGCTAAATTTCAAACGGATAAAAAAACTGACAATGACGATCCCTCAATCAAAACAACATTTCCCTATTTCCTGCTAATCCAGAAATTCAAACATATCACACCCCTTAACGGAAGTAAAATAATCAAATTAGTTATATTTCCTTGCGGAGAATTGAACTTCAATATTTTAAATAAATATACCCAGCGTTTCAACTGTTCTAGAAGTTAAAAATTCTTAATGGAAATTATAATTTAAAGCAAAAGCACTGCAAACCTGAACTACTAACATGCCTAACCGTTCATTCCTAAGAAAACGCAGAACACCCAAAAGCATAAGCAACCAAATCTTAAGTAACTGGACCTACATCTTTCTCTTATCTATCAAAATTCTGAGAAATATTGTTTTGGTTGACAAAACATAGTTTTACAACTGCAATCGCAAATCTGAAATGTTAATGCGTGCGACATTTATTGTAAGGAATAGGATTTTAACTTCTAATTGAGACCAAAAGCCAACAACCCACATCTTTATCATGATACAACGATATTGCGCAAGATACTGTCTGTTTTGATGAAAATAGGGAGGTGCAGTTCTGACTCCATCAACCATTTTTTATACTACTTGCTAATATGAAAAAGAGATTTTTCAGTTAGATGGTTTAGACGTTTCTATTCTTGCATTCTAGAAAGCAGCAGGCTATTGATCCAAATACCCAAGGCGGTTTCCAGAAAAAGTGTCGACCTAGGAGGCACTTAGTAGCTAGAGTTTATTTATTCAAATACAAGTTAGTTTGCATGCTCCGACGTACTGACTTTAATATTGATTGGGAATCACGGGTCAGAGTCTAATGATGCCGTAGAATACCAGCTCCTCCAACGGGTTAGGGTCTTCGGATTGCGGATGAGAGATAGGGCCTGTTGCAGTCATTTTCAACTTTTTTCAGATTTTCTCTAATCAACCTGCTTCTTCATCAGTCACGTTCCTGAGCTTAAAAATCTTCAAGCCTGACATACTTTATATTTACCCGAAATTCCTTTCCCACCCGTTATGTTGCGGTATTCAAAATCGTCTGCAGTGCGAACTGTCAAAGCTTGTTGTTTTGAAAATTACCGTTTGACCCATATTTACCCATCACTACCCATCATTCCATCGCATGCCTCCAACAATCAGAATCATATTCCAATCCTCCTCAATCCCAGTGAATCCCATAAAAGCAACTTTTCTTTCAGGTTCTTTAAATCTTTGGATACCAGTAGACCGAAAACTATCAATCAATTCCAATCAAGATTAGAAACAGTGCTAGATACCTTAACGAGTCGTTACAAGAGGTATTCATCTTCAAGAACAAAAATGAAAAACTTTTAGGGCTTATAATCTATTAACATTAAAACTTTTCCTAAATTGTTTAGAATTATCCCGATGTTGTTCTAATAATGTCTGCTGCTTATAAAACTTCGAAACGATAGAAAGATAGTTTTAATTATTTTATTGCATGGCGCTAAACACAATACAAAATCAAAAAGAGATAATCTGAGAGTAACATGGACTGTCTAAAAGGTTCATTGTTACAGATTCAAATCCTTTAACGTATTCTGCTTGGCATTCTAACTTGCGAGCTGTGTCACAGTACGAACAATTTCCTTTCATTAAACTAAATCTATAGAGCTCCGGACGCTTCTACTTTCCTTGATGAGTAGAAACAATTGTGACTGGCAGAATCTTGAAAAGGTACTATTGAAATTTGATTTTAAAATCTTCAAAGTAAAAAATTTTTATTTGCTATATTCGAGATCAAATGTTACATTGACTTGTTGAACACTAATTACTTAGCTGACTGCTAAGATATAATGTACAGCTGTCTGAAATGAAACGAACTTTCTCAATAGGGAGCTTAGATAGAGGCAGGACAACTCTCTTAACTGAATTTATTTTTGACTCTCTATACCAAAAACCTCTTTTACTTCATGAAGAAAACATTGATGATAGTTTTGTGCGTTGCTAATAACTTGGCATAAGGTGGAGAGTCTTAAATGGTTCTAAAGCCTGTAAACTCCAGTCTCTCTTTACTAGTTCACCCACTGTAACTTTGCCAACCTCCATGAAGACTAGTATCATTGCCTTAGAACCTCTCGGAAGCAGTACTTGTGTAGATGAAGAAGTAGATCAAATAAGTGTTTTGTTTTACAAGGATTGTATGCTGTAACGTGTTACTTCTAATTATCTGTTGTTTAATCCATTTAACTGCAAATATTTATTTTTATCTTTCCACCTCATTGCGCTCGTAGCCAGCGTGTAACTCCATCTCATCTACATTGCCTATATAACCCAAATACCGGAATGCATCAAGCATACTTTGTCTTCTACTTCTAAAGATGAACATCTAAAGAAGAAGACCGAAAACACACAGATTCCAACACCAACTACATACTACCGACCGGCCGCTTTCTCTGTACAAATATACCAAACCGTTACCGACATAATTTACTAGGTCAACCAAACCCATCCACTGTACCGTTGTCTAAGCCTGTAGAAATCTTCGTCGTTCCACCATAAACTTCAGAGGACTGTTCTGACCCTATGCTTTTTCCTATATCTGTCCTTAGCATTTTACCTTGCTTAGATGGGGTTTGCTGGCTTGTAGTGTAAATAGTATTAGCAAAATCGATATTGCTTTGCTTGGCTTTGGAATATTATTTTTACTGGTGTTCCAATACATTACTAAGTTTTTGCACTGCTACCATCCTCAAGAAGACGTCTAGAGTACTGTCTTTGTCAGTTGAGTATGATTTTAAAAGTCCTACCAAATCTAAGTTTTATAAAATTGTTTGCGCGATAAACCGTGTGTTCGTCTCGATTTTCAGATTCTCCTCTAACTACAAATTAGGATCCGTAGAGTACTGGTGTAAGTGTGGTAGCCTTTTCTGAGACGTGTTAGAAAATTAAGATTTAGAATTTTCATAGTTTTAGGTTATATGCGGGAGATTAGTATCGATTAAGACTTTATATTGACACCCTGTATTTATGCAATTCTTTATAGTAATCCTGCTGTGATAGTAAAAGTTCTGTACGACGTACTGTGTATTTCAAAAAGTTATTAAAGATGATCAGAGAATAATAATTTTAGTTATTATCTAAGTTGATTAACCGCGGTATAGTACATACAGTAGGAATAGTGTTTTCTTGGAAATCAACATATCAGGAACAAAGATTCTATTTGTTAACGCTGCCCTCATAATTATTGTGCGTAATGAAATGCAAAAGAATGCAGAGAAATGTTAGAATTTATTTTTTACACCCCTTTGTATAAAGAGCCATTTACCATAAGCCTCCTCCACAGGATTCAGTTTTAAAATCCCCTTTTACTTTACAACTTATTTTACCTGTGTAAAGCACGGAGAACGGTTTTTTGATGGGTTTTCGTTACTCCACCACGTACATAACTGAATACATTAAAGTTAAATAAGGCACTTGTGGTCCAATCCTAGCCGTCCATTCGCAAATATGCACCCAGAGCACGGAGGGAACTTTTAGAATATTAAAGAAGGATAAAAACGTGCCAAGGGAGAAACAATATGAAATAGATTTTAGGGGCAAAAATACTGCTACAAAAAATTATCACTTGTACGAGGTTCATTTTTATCTACTCTGACTTCGAAGGAATTGAAAATTATTTGGTTTTATTTCTTTTCAAAGTGTAACACCTGTTCTTGACGACATTTTTATTATTATTATTGCCTATTCTGAGAAATCTTCTGGAAATATCTAACCAGCTTGCAATATGAAAAAGCCTGTAATTAAATTGAATATACTCGATGTGATATTGCAGTTGTTTTCTTCGTTTTCCTTAATTCTGGTATTATTGATTGTTTGATGTGAATGGGTAAGGAATGACAAATTAAAATTTGACTTCGCGTACAAGCTCACGCTTGCGGCGCAAGGGGATTTGACAAGAGAAATTGTAATTGTAGCTCTACAGAATATGTCATATCAATTTTGAGCATGGTAATAAGTAAATGAATGGAACGGAAAATGTCAGAACGTGCGTTCAGTTCAGAATTTCACGCTTGGATGTGACACGAATGTAACGAAAATGGGCGATCTTACATTAAAACTCTCTTCCGTTAGCTTTAGAATAAAATCTTCTACTTTGACTATATAGTGCTGTTACATTTATTATTGATAACAATAAAAAGAAGAAAACGAAAGATCAAAACTAAATTTAAAATAGGCGTTTCGTTTTACATTAAATTGAGGATTGGAGGAAAATTATCCAGGGAGTTACATTTTTGATCACATTGTAAATTGTTCTTAAAATCCGGAGCCATAAAACAATTTAGAGCACTTTTGGTGCTTAGTTTCATGTTCGATAAAATTTACAGTCGGATTACGATGGTAAAGTTTATCTATTCCTATGACCGTAAATTGCAATTTGGGTTTTGCGGTTCGATAACTTTCTTTTATGCTGCGGTTTACTAAAATGGATGCTGCTATTTCTACGAATATCTTACTTTTATTTGCTTTTCACTTTCATTTGTTGATGTTATATATTTTAGCCTGATTTCTTTGTATAACCATCATTTCGTAACATTCATATTTAACATGATATTCTGAGACAAAATGGCATTTTGTATGTAAAACACTTTCATTTTTGGATACATAACCATAAACCGCATTGTCATTATAACTGTAAGCATAATTTCTGTATTAACTATTTCATGATAAAAAGTTTATTTTACTAACACAATCAAAGTATACATTCCTTTTAGTGTACCATTTGAGAACTTTCGGAATAGACAGAGAAAACATAACAGCAAGAAAGGGTGTAATAGTGTAATACTTAACACTGGTGGAAATGAACTGCTTCCATATCTACCATATTAGTACTACCGGTACTAGATCTAGATTTTGATTTGGATGATTCTACATGATTTTCATTGTAAAATTGTAAGAAACGAGAACTTTGGCACAAATACAATATTTTCCTGATGAAAACTGAGGATTATGTACTATAGAGGGATTCTGAATTCAGTTACAAAGGTAAAATGAACGTCCTTGACTCACATATAATCACTCAAAGATGATCCAGATTTTGACAAATTGTGCAAAATAAGTACAGTTGCAGTAGCTAAATATTCGCAGAATTGTATTAGTGAGCTTTAAGTATAAGAAACACTCGAAAGGAGGTTTCAAGGTATAGCTTGCAGTATGCGCAGAAACAGGCTATATGTTTGTATTTCAAAATTTATAAATATCAGTTTTTGAAGACGATAGTTTTGGTAACGTTTTTTGAATTTTAAATCTTCCTTGTGTTCCTTGTTAAACAATTGCTGGTCGAAGAAACAAAAAGGGTGAACAAGAGACTGTAAGGTGACCAAAGACCGATTTTTTGGATACTGAATGCAGTGGTCGCAGTTTAGCTCAGTGGATTCGATTCCAGGCCAGAAAAATGTCCTTCCAATTCCATGCTCTAACCCATGGCGGTTCGATATAGCTTCGCTCTGTCTGTACCATAAATGCACCGCTATACAGTCGAAGCTGATCATAAACGTACCTACTATGTTTTGTTGTCTTTTTATAACCTAAAATTCAAATCTCAGACAGTTTTGTTTGTCGTACGTATAAAGGTTCCTATAAAGTGTTTTATCTCTCAAGCTATCTTTATTGGACAGACTTAATTTCTGTAGATATAAAAAGAAACTCAAAACGTTCTCTTTCTTTAGAATGCTTATAGTGTACGTAAATAACATAATGGTTACTAAAAATATAGAATAATCAAACTAAAGAGTGAAGCTGATAATGAATATTCTACAGTTGTATTTAATTAAAAATTTAAGAGACTATTTCGTTGAAATAATAGCAATTAGCAGTATTAGTAATTACGGCGTTGTAAAATCGTAAAGTCCAATACTCTATCATCAATTACTGCTAATGAAAATGTTGTAGGCAATTAAAAAGCATTCTGTGAACGCGATATGAAACAGCCTTTTTTAGTATTCTGTTTCTAAATGAAAACTTAATACTCTTACTTTCGGTGGCGTAAAGTGAATTAATGTGATATTAAAAACATAAACAACTTCCATGACAAAACATGTAATTAATGGAGACATTTTCTATTTATAGCATTTTTTTAAATTAAAAGTATTAGCAACGCTTTATAACAAATACTATTTTCGTCTTTCTTTGACTCTATTTATACAGCATTAACAAACCGAGTAGTACGTAGAACAAACAACCAGTAACAAAATGCGAAAATTGTTTGCTTCATATTAAAAACAGTAAGATTACAAAAACAACATCCTTGATTTAATCAGGAACTCAAATTGTCTAAATGGCAGCAAAGCGTGTTATTTGGAACAGCAAAATTAAACAATTATGCAAAGTTGCAAAAAATTATTAGTATAAGGGTATGATAACCTTACGAAAATGTCAAGGCCTATTTCACTGAATTTGGTACAACGCAACGCTATTTAACATCAATTAGAATGCTTCCACTTTTTGTAATTTCCATGGAAATACAAAAAAGTTTGAGAATTTATAAATCTCATATAGAAAGAAATAAATAGTTTTTCTAAAAGATGTCAATTTGTCGTTTTATTCGTTACCAAATCTTTATAGGTATAAATTATTATAGTCAAATTGTTATTATTTTCTTATTTACACCAGAACAAAAACAATCTTGAATCCAAAAATTTGTATGCAAGTTGGAATTCTCTCAGGGGTATAAAAACAGAGAAAACAATCAGGATTAAACGCAGGGTGATGAAACCGTGTAGCTTTCATTAAGATTTATAAATTGCAAAGTCAGTAAAAGTTTCCTTCCGATCGTACAATAGTTTATAGATTCCTCCTAGAAACCAGTTCTTTGTATTAGTACACAGTTTGAATTTAAAAAAATCAAATAACTAAAGTTTCAGTTAATAATTACAAAAGAGAATATTCTTATCCAAAAAGGCATATAATAAGTTATGTAAAGAGGAGATAAATGTAATATTATAGCTTAACATAAATTTATAGAGGTTTCATTCCCTAACATTCTTTGGTAAAGATAACAAAAACAAGATACTGATAAAAAGAGGAACGCAATGATAGTGAGTTTGGAAAGTTGTGTCTTTATAGCAAGGAACAAAAGATTTGCATTATTAAACGGATGAGATTTAAATAATCCATTGTTATTATGGGGTGTTTCCCTAAAGTATTCTTACCAAAAAATATTTATAAACTAAACTCTACAATTAAGTAAGAAAGATAATTACTGAATATTGCGTAATTGACAATTGATTCTAAAAGGAATATTAGAAAGTTCGATATTATCATTACTAAAACACTCATGAGGTCGTAGCTCAGATAACTAAAAGTACAAATCTGTTAGAAATTAAAACAGTAAGGACAAATAGAAAAGTACAACTACTCAACTTCTAAAGCTTAACCTTCTTGCCACGATAATGGAAGAATGGAGAAGTGTGAGAGAAGGGGTTACAAGCGATGGGTATAATTCAATCTAAACTTACCTTCAGAACAAAGAAAAAGCTTACTCTCACAGAAACTCTTAATAATTCTAAAAAGATAGTCAAAATTAAGGGCGCCAAAAGCTGAAGGTCAAAAGGAAACCATAGGACAGCCTACGCAGCTTCTCGTTGACTAGCACCCAGTATGTGGACCCCTTACATAGTAACACCCTGTATATAGGCTGCTCATAGAATAACACCCTGTGTATGGGCTTACTTGAATTACTTACTATAGACACTTTATTTATTAAAATACTCACAATTTGCTATATAACGTTCTAGTTTCGTAAATGCTGATGACACCAAAATTTTACTGCGATGATCAATTCAACACACCCTTACTTACCAAATAAACATTAAATTTGCAGCAATTCAAAGCCTGCTAGCTACACAAATGTATTAATATTTCTAGCTGGAATCAAAATAATCTTATGTACAATAATATTTAACTAGAAATAATATTATAATAAGCAAAACTCTGACACACTACTTCCTGGGCTAGTTTCAAAGCTCACCAGCTGAATCCAGAAGGGCTTTATTTTTTTTCCGAAGTAACAAGGTTTGCTTAAGCGATCGACAAACGCCTGCTCGCGGCTGGATTCTCACACTACAGAGCGCCTTCGAAGCTATTATTAAACAAACTTAATTTCAATCACTGCACGGTGTCTATTGCAATGCTCAAATATATAAGAAATTATACAGGTATTGT
>VTPC01002951.1:0-18892 GCA_011009095.1 Ignelater luminosus | reverse complement strand
GTAAACGTCAACCTTCGATTACAAAACACGATAGAACAGATGAAGAATAGAAAAACAGCAGGAGAAGACGGTATTTTGGCGGAAATGCTGAAAGAAAGTGGCGAGACACTGCTGTAGGAACTGGAAAGGTTGTTTAATAGATGCCTTGAAAATGCAGAAATCTCAAAAGACCAGTCCAATGCCCTAGTAACACTAATTTACAAAAAAGGAGACCAAGAAGATCTGGGAAACTACCGGCCAGTCAACCTTCTATTGCAACTGTATAAATTGTTCTCTAAAATTTGGACAGTGACCAAAGCTTTACGGAACGCCCGAATACGGTCGGCTACATCAATATAATTAAAAATTTTACCAACAAGCAACAAAAATAGATAGAAGTACGAATTCAGATTTCCATCCGTTTTATATAATGCAATGCTACATATTTTAAGTCAGGAGACTGTACTCCAAGTGAAATTATTCAAAAATTCAATGCTCCAAATTATCCATTCACCAACAATTTGGCTGAAAGAAGCGTTCAAAAAGTAAAAACAAAAACTCAATGGAATCTACGACAGAACTTAGTTTAAATAGTTTTTGGGTCACGCCTGAAAATTTGCTTGAAAACTATAAACGATAGGGCAAGCCTAGGCAAAATTTAATAGAGAGATAAAATAAAAAAAATCTTAAATCAGCAAAATAGAACAGAAGAATGCAATAAGTGTAAAGTACACTCTTTCATTCATACTTAGAATAATTGTTCTTGAGTAGAAAAACAGTACACCTTTCAGATTTGTCGTCTTCCTAGAAACATTTTAGCTGTGAGATAAACTTAAGAAATATTCCTGCCTGTACGAAAAGGGATTGTGTAAACAAAATTTAAAAAGTACCGTAATTTATTGTAATATAAACTGTCTAAAGGTACAACCTTTCCTTATTAAAACAAATGAATACAACCGCTTTTTAAACACAAGAAAATTGTTGAAACATTTATTGAAATTTATAGTGCACAATAAGTTCAATTTTCTTATATAAAATTACACCACATTTCACATAGAACTAGAAAATATTATTATAATCACAAAGACAAACATAAACCACGAAGGCGACCGCTGTAATTACTTATAGAAATAATTTTACAACGTTAAGGTAACATTTACGAATGGTATTATATTTGGCAACAAAAAAGCAGAATCTTTGAAACTCACGAGAAGAACTAATTATGAAACTCTTGTTTCAAGTATTCCTATTATCCGTTCTTATACGAACCCATTTTGTATTCTTTGTTCTAGGCGCAATTAGCGTAAATGGCTATCGTTACACGCGAATCTCAAACTACACTATTCTATTAAAAGGGTAGTTTGCTAAATTCCTTCGGGAGTACCTCAGGCTACAATTTAAGAACAAGCGTAAAAATCTTTCCGCGCCCTTCTACGTTGTGGAAAATTATTATTAACCTTAGGTTACTATTGTCTAACTTTTATATATAAAACAAGAATCACTAGCTAAAGATCAACGAGGGCAAGAAAACCTCTTCATTATGATACATCTATCAAAAGAAATTCTCATTCTTTCGCGGTTGTAAATATAAAGGCATCTTATGTAAAACATCGACTTTAATTAGGCTATTTAAACTGGAATTGTTTATGCTTTTATGAAAGAACATTTTCTTCGAGATATTTCGTTGTTTATCTTTTAGTATTTTGGTCGTATTTAAAATTATATACAAATTGAAGAAAATTTGATTTAGTATATGAATTTTATATCTTGATTCAGAAGTTGCAATGTAAGACATAAATAATTGAATTGCTTAAAGTTAGAAATGCTAACTAACTAAATACAAATGATAGTAATAAAGACAAATTCAAAATTAACTACGGCAGATTTCAGAAAATTAAGATTTTACTTGAAATAGACGCAAAATACCTGGAAAAATCGTTTTGGTTCATTAAATAAATATTAATATTGTTTAATGTCTAGTACTTTAATTGCCACAATTGTTTAACATCTACATCACATAAAGAGTTTGACGGATTAAATTTGCCTTGTGTAGTCTTTCGTTGAGGTCTCCCTGTGCTTCTAAAAGTTAACATTAATAGGAAAATATCCTTTTACTGTGTCTGCAACCAAACCTTTCAAAAAAGTGTACACCATTCCCATCTGACAACATTCGAATTGAGGTCCCAGCTGGAACTTTCTTCTCTTTCCAGAACTGTCCGTCGGACGTCTGCTCTGCTGGTCCGAATCCTTTTCTTGTCGCAACCACCGTCGTGACATAATCTTCTTCCACTTGAACTCTACCTCTCTAGCGAAAATTTAACAAAAACTCTGTGGAGCTCAATATTGATGTACTTGGCAGACATAAAAACCAATTTGCTTCCATATCACACTCTACTGTTTAAAAGAATCATTATAAGTCCGAAAGCTTTCTGTGAGACTTGAGCTTATCTTAGTCACCCTTACAACGTCGTCAATAATCTCCATCAGGTTTATTCTTGTTTTAAAGAATTTCTCGTGCTTTTTCGATCTTCTCTAAAATGATCGAAATCGGAGGCTTTTTTTTCTACGCAGTTCTTTTAAGTATGAACGTGATGAAAGCATGATTTCGCGCTGGTACAGCATTTTTTCTATTGTGGGGATAAAATATTTATTCCTTTTCTGTTTTGCTATCTTGGTATTGACGATTTCATTTTCTTTCTAAAATAAGAAATTGTTTACTTCAAGATATAAAGAAATATCTAGTTTACGGAATTTTCAATAAATTGGTTGTTGTCTATTAGTCATTTCCAGCGTACACTAAGCAATCTTTTTTTTGGGATCAGAAATTCAAAATAATGTACTCATATTTATTCATCAAAAATATACACAGAGTTGATCACTTACAGTAAGCCAAGATCGGGCTTTCTTTTATTAGCCTTTTTTTAATAAGCTACGAACCATAACCAATTGATCTCCCACCCTAAATTAATCCTCTTAGGGGAATCATGCAGAAAAACTAATCAAGTTTTGCCCTCCATTAACCGCCTCGAGAAAGCTAAACATCGAAAGCAGCTGCCATGGCCCTTGGTCGAACTAAATTCCACACTAACTTTCTTCAAGGAGCTATTCTATGAAGTTAATCAAGCATCGTCTTTAAATATGCCATTTGCAATAGATCACTGTCAAGCTTTACTCTCTATTAATCTTCTTATACTACAAAATATTTTAGAAACGGAAGTGGTGGCGGCAATGTAGGAGATGAAAGAAGTGAAGGCAGAGGGAGTGAACGGAATATCAGCTGAGTTGATAAAGTGCTCGCAGGAAGAAGGCTTGAATGAAGTCACATCGCTCTGCGATATGAATAGCCAAAAGACTTTCTACGATTGGAAATTATTCCCCTATCCAAGAAGAAAGATACAAAGAAATGAGAAGAACATCGTAGGATAAGTCTGACCACACATGCAGCAAAGATACTGTTGAGTGTGCTAAATAAAAGACTAACTGAAACGATGGAAGAGAACGTAGCAATCTCTAATATCCGATTAAAGATCTCTTTTGAGTTGATCATGACAAGCTTCAAACTATTGGAATCTTTTTTTAAAAATAGGAATTCCGGCTCACGGGACTCAATCCACTGTTTAAATAACAATGTCGAATGAGATGTTGCACTAAATAAATCTGAGGGCCGTCCGAGAAGGTAATTTCAAGAGATCAACAATTTTCTATTTTCAAGAACATAACTAAGACTGTGTATAACAAATATGGTAGATGTTTCACAAAATGAACCAATTATACCTAGTTCCATCTTATCGAAACGATCGGAAAATCAACATAACAAAATTGTCTTATTTAATACGTAAAGAAACTTGTAGAAGTGCAGCATTTACTTATTGTTCGACTTTTCTCAACTTCTACTAGGCTTCAGTAGGCAACAATCCGTTTGTCACTTCACTTTTATGGATTTAACATGATGAATATTGCACTTAATTAAACTTAAATATACTTAACATGACGATTTACTTTAACTCTAAAATCAAATTGTAAATTTTCTAAATACATGAAAATAGCATTATATAGAAGATCAAGTGGTAAATTAATTAGTCATATTATAGTTCATCTTTTTTTATTTTTATTCTAAAATGTATACTTGCGGAAAAAAATCGTTTCTCACCATTTTTTATTTTTTTCTCACCCCTGGAGCTGTGACAAAACAAATTATTTAATATTTTATTAAATAGCCGATTTTTATTACTCCTTTCCACATCACAATACCACCATTGAACACCCAGCAACGGAATTTTAAAAAAATGCATGTAGAACAGAAAAAAAAGAAAATACAACCGTAAGGTGATTTACCGGAAATAGAATAGAGTATTAATATTGATGAGCCGTGCATATTCCAACAGCCAATCTTTGCTGCTGTGTAATTCATGGAACGTCGAGATAGTCACCCCGAGCCGCGATAGCGCCCCCATTACTTGTTCCCGGCGAATCGGTTTTTATATCACCTCTTTATAGGCATAAGGGGTAAGAAAAGAGTGATTAGGGATGAAAAGCGAGATTATCTCGTCCGCAGCTAAAGAATGGGGTGATTAAGTACCGCTATTAACTTTATTTGTAGTAAGCTATGCAGATGTTGTCATGGGCATGTAAAAGAAGTTTTTTAATATAAAAATTAATTTAATATTAGGTATTTTATCAATGTATCCTTCACTCTGTGATGGCTATTGTTTTTTGAGGATCATTTTATATTTAAAAAGTTTTTGCATATTAGATATCCTGTTTAAATTAGTTTTGTATTTTGCAATAAATAAGCTTGTGTTTTGACTGTTTTACAATGGCAAAGCTTCATAGAATTAAGATGTAATACAAGAAACTGCCGTTGCTGGAAGTTGTTTTATTTTACAAGGATTTAACGTGAGTGGGGTTTGAACCTTACCTGCTTAAATTGACAGATACATAACTCATTACTTCATAAATATGTTTTCTATAGCTTCCTTATTAAGTTACTAAATCGACCATACGAGATTTATAATGCGTTCGAGAAGTACCACCATACCTTTTGATTTGTAGACATAGACGTAACACACCAGCATGTTATTGCCATTTAGTTGCCTGTGGGGTTACAAGTTTGTAAAATAACCAAACAGTAAGAAAAATAACAACAAAAGATACAATATACGATAGAAACTATTGTTTTCACAAAAATATTTTCTATTTTTCTCTTTTTATTTGTTCGGTATTATGTGAAATCTATTTCACGTCCAGGAAAGTCATTTTATTAATAGCCAGGTATATCAGAATATTTACCTATTCTATAGACCTTTATGTTTATTCAAATGTGCTTACTTTAGTTTCTGATTTTCTACATACCGTGTGTCCCAACAAACACGGAACGGGCATTATTTTACGTTTTGTTTTACGTGCACATTTATTCAAAATACATTTACATTTTCCCGCTAGATAATGCTACTGGCGTGTGCTAGGACCGGTTCCAGAGAATATTTAAAACTCATCTGGATCTATTAGAACATGTTATATAAGGAATGGTGATTTTTCCGTCTTCTCTGAGACAAACTGTATACTTTATACAAATTGCATTGAAAACATTACACGTTTCCTTTATCATGTTTATATTCTTGATGCGCGATCTTCAATTGCCTTATGCAATATCGTTTTTGAGTTTCCTTAGTGCAAAGCTTATTAGTTACTTCCGTGTATAGACAGAATTGAGCTGTATAGAAAAATGCTCTGTTTAGGTTGTTACTAATTCACATTTGCCGAGGACTGAAGTTTCACTTGCTATTCTAGGAGGCAAACTATTTTTGAGCAGATTTGAATATTGAGAAGTTTATCAAAAATAAATATCGCTGTAGGCACTGCTTTTAATCCCAATCAAAATAATTATAAATTGTTTTAAATGTACGTCGCTTAATATCAGCATTATTTGTTTAGGAGATTTTAGCATTGATTGCTTAAAACCTGATTATACAGCTACTGCTTACTTGCAAAATCTGTTAGGAATCTCTTGGTCTAAATCAAATTATTAATGATCCTAGAAGAAAAACTAATACTTTTATGCCCCTTATTGATTTTGTGATCACATCCAATGTTTCATTCATCTTGGAGAGTGATGTAGCTGAGTGCCGTCTAGTTGACCATGATCTTAACGCCGCAATAGACGATAAAAAATTTCATGAAAATTACATGAATTTTTGAACAAAATGCCATTTGATCGTGTATGGTGATGAATAGAACAAGTAAATTTTACATGTAAATCTTTGATCGTCTATTGCCGGCTTTATTTATTGTAACTTCTACTGTACACCATCTAATATATTCTTAAAAAGAGCTTACCCTAATCTCAAAAATATCGATTTAAACTCATTTAACGTTGATCTTGAAGCTTTACCTTTTCATCACATATTCCACTGTAGCTGATATAAATAAATGAAAGTGAAATTATTTAATAGTTTAATTATGCAGCTATTCAACAAATTTGCTTCTCTTAAGATTCGAACGTTTAACAAGCCATATACGCTCTGGTTGATCGATAATTTGAGGTACCTTATATCGTTAAGAAACGATGCTAAGACTAGGCATTGCAAAACCAAACTAATGGAACATTTACAATACTACCGGACTCTATAAGAAAGAATATAACCACTTCTATCTCCAAAAATAAAAAGAAAGCTTACTTTAGCTTTATATCATTCAGTAGTAATGCTAAGACTTGATTGAAAAATCTGAAACTGCTTGGATTTAATAAAGACAAGCCCGTCGACCTTAAGGTGATGATGATCTTAAGGATTCCAATAAAATCAACAACTACTTCGTTAATCTTTGTTACGTGTAAAAAATGGGTTTAGTGACCCTGAGGAATGACGTAGCATAAAATAATAACGGTAGGCCTTATGAAACGACTTGCTCTGTTTTTCGGAGATTGAATCGGGGTCGTAGCGAGAGCTTACGGTAGAAAACGATAACAAAAGGGGTTTAAATTAAGAGGGCGCCAGTCTTAGTAAACTTTAATCTATATAAATGACCAGCTGATCCTAAGACTGATCAACTGCTCTGGTCTACGGTATCGCAAAAAGGGTAACACAATACTTACTGAATGACTTTTGTCGGTCTCCAGTGTGCAGGCGGAGTTCCACGGCGATTTCCAAAGCGTTATGTTCCCTGTAACAGACCCTATCACGTGTGTTGCCACAAACAAACAACAATTACAATTATAACAAAGCATATATTAGCATACGTAATAATCATGAACATGTATACACAAGTTCGCAATAGCGAAACAAAAGTAAAAGCGAAATAAACAGAAAACAATAAGTTTCAGGCACAAACACAAATCCAGATAAATAAATAAATATAAACGAGAAAAGCGATAAATGGTTATGTACAGATAAGGTGCGTTTCAGACCTGAAGAGTCGGTGGCTTGCTGACCTATATTTTAAATAATTCGAGAATAAGATATGTGAGCTTCTTACTTTAGTTCAATTCAAATAACAAATACTGAATATTAATCGATACAATACTTATAAACAATAATATGATGCGATATAAAGATATACAATAATAACGAATGGAACACAAGCATTCGTTTTCTGTTTGACACGAATAAAAGATAAACAGTTAAACGTAAACAAGACGATAAACAAACAGCTGGGCCGGGCTCAGTAATTTTAATAAACTATAGAATCTAACCACTAGATTTTTATAATTTAAGCGACGGCAAAATATCTTCTTATATTTTAGGTTAAATAAATAGCAACAACTTGTTGCGAGGTGCATAGTAACATCGCAGCTCACTCTGTATTGCGAAAGGCACAGACTGTTCTTATCAAGAACGTTGACAAATGTTCGATAGCTTAGAAAATATATTTATAAGATAAAATAAACTTACAGCTAATAGTGAATCTTAATACGGAATTATTAATCCACATACGTTTGGCGATAATTACATAAACACGTAGTTGGTTATAAACACTTGCACAAAACCTTCACATTGGCTTTAAATTCACTACACCAAGATACAGCTGCTGTAGTAACTCCGTTGCGCACTGAAGGCGACACATTCCAAAACTGGGTCAAACAGCTGCCGGCTGGGGGATTCCCAAAGATATGTACAGATATTTACAGATATGCTTGACGGAACGATACGGAAGGTTCGTTTACAAGAATAATAATAACGATAACACCTTCTGGAGATTGTATAATCTAGTAACAAGAGTGTAATATTACATAGATGACTAGACACTAACGATATTTCTTCCTGAAACCAGGGTAAATCTTTATATTCGATGCCTTGAAGACGCGACACGCTTACACTCCGAAATACCGTGTTCGGTATAGGTTAAATTATGTAACCTCGATAGCTTCATTTAAAACTATTGGATTTCGCGACTTCTAAAATTCCCAAGGGGAAGATCTCTAGGTATAATAACGGAAGGAACGCAACGCGTTCTTGACCAGAGCTCAAGAAGAGGCGTTAAACGGGAGCCATCTTGTCGTGTGGTTTCCCCTCGATAACATCATTCGGCCTAATGACGGCATTATTGCGTTGATTGGTACATGCAAAGGTTGGGGAAAGCTACTCACTCCTAAGAGTTTGAACTGGAGTGACGGTGCACAGCTAATCTGCATTTAGTGTCAAGAAGTTTAATTTATGTGTCTATTAAATAGTAAAATAGAGATATATTTAGTTTTTAAAAATTCGAACTTTGTTTAATCGCAGCAGAGGAATCGAGAAAGGGACAAATTTTTGACTTTACTAGTGGCGAATAACATTTATCGAAGAAGAGAAAATTAAATATTTACAGAGATATAAAATGCGAAATACAATTTGCATCTTATAAATTCGAAACGGAATAATTTTATGTACAATATTATAATAAATATTAAATGGAATTTTGCATAATGCTAACCGGGACGATAGTTATTCTCTTCTTCTTCTTAAACCTCTTCAATCCATTTACGGATGTACGAGGGTGGTCTGAAAAGTTTCCGACCTAACAAGACATTTTTTCTGAAAATTTTTTTTTATTCTTCAACATAGTCTCTTTGTAACTCGACACACTTCTCCCAGTGATTCTTCCATCTTTGTAACCCATCCAAATAGTACTCGGCATTTTTCTCTGCAAAATAATTGTTCACGAAGGTGATTGCCTCTTCATTTGACGAAAATCTTTGTCCTCCGAGCGCAATTTTTAGATGAGGGAACAAAAAGAAGTCGCAGTTCAAACCGTAATTCGTGGATTTTCGCCATGGCAACCGCTGAGGTGTGAGACGGTGCGTGGTCTTGGTGAAACAGGATTTTCTTTTTCTGCAAATGTGGCCGTTTTTTCGCAAGTTCTGCCTTCAGCTTGTCAAGTAATGATGCATAGTATGCTCCTGTAATGGTTTTTCCTTTTTGAAGATAATCGATTAAAATAACTCCAAGACTATCGCAAAAAACAGTCGCCATCACTTTCCCAGCTTTTTGGAGCCGGTTCCCCCTTTGCAGTCCACTGTTTGGACTGTATTTTTGTTTCGGGCGTATAATGGTGTATCCAAGTTTCATCTACAGTATTTAATCGGCGCCAAAACTCGGATTTATTTCGCCCAAACTGCGCCAAAAGAGCGTTGGAAATATTCATTCGAACACTTTTTTGGTCTAACGTGAGCAAACGCGGCACCCAACGCGCGGACAGCTTTCTCATGCCTAAATGTTGATTTAATATGTGACAAACACGTTCTTTTGACATGTTCGTAACCTCTGCTATCTCTCTCACTTTAATTCGGCGGTCGTCTAGCACCATTTGGTGAACTTTGGCGATGTTTTCGTCGGTAGTTGCAGTTTTTGGACGTCCCGAACGTTCATCGTCTCCCAAGCTCTTACGGCCACGTTTAAATTCAGCAGCCCAAAATTTCACTGTGGTAAATGATGGTGCAGAGTCCCCACACACAGAATCCAACTCATCTTTTATTTGCGAAGGCGTATTGCCTTTCAAAACAAATATTTAGTGACAGCTCGATACTCGATTTTGTCCATTTTCACAAAAAAACTCACATCAACTCACTCAAACGACTGTTACATAAAAACTGCGCGTCCAAAATGGCCGAAACTTTGGTGAGTAACTGTCAACAGATGAACAACGAAATTCAGTAGCTTTTATTTACGAGTGCTGCCATCTTCACGTTGAGGTCGGAAGCTTTTCAGACCGCCCTCGTAGGTCTCCCCAGTTTCCTTCTATGTGTTTCTATTTCGAGCTTGTCGTTTCCAGGTTAAGGCGGCGCAACGTGTCTTTTGATATCATCCTCTCATCTCATTTGTGGTCTTGCACGTTCTCTTTTTTCCTAACAATGGTCTGCAGTTCAGGATTTGTGTATTCCACCTGCTATCTGTTTGTTTTGCATTGTGTCCTGCATATTGCCATTTCAATCCCGCTGCTCTTTCTCTGACGTCTGTGACTTTAGTTTTTGTTCTTATCCAAGTGTTGCGGTTTTTATCTTTTAGTGTTATGTGTAACATTTTTTGTTCTATTTCTCCTTGTGTTTTTGTTAGTCTGTTCGTGTTTTTCTTTGTCATTGTCCATGTTTGGGAGCCGTATGTCATCACCGATAAGACGCACGTGTCGAATACTGTTGTTTTATGATGTTGGGCGATGTTTTTGTTTTTTAATATATCGCCGAGCTTTCTAAATGCTGCCCAGCTCAATTTAGTTCATCTTGTTATTTCTATGTTTTGATTTTCCTTATTTAATTTAATTTCTTGCCCAAGATATATTCATTCATCAACTTATTGTAACCTTTTACCGTTAATGTTTATATTCATATTTACTCCAGTGTTCGTCATTACCTTTGTTTAATTGATGTTTATCTGTAGTCCAGCTTTTTCTGATGCCGCTTGTAATTTTTGGATCATTGTCTGTAATTCTGTTGAGCTCTCGGAAAATAGAATTATGTCATCGGCGTACTCTAGGTGATTTAGAAATCTTCCATTTAGGTTTTTGATGGTGGGCAATATAGCGGAGGAGGACGTTCATGATTGATGATGATGTGGAGATGGTGAGATGATGTTGACAGTAATGCAGTAGTTGATGTTCAATCTCAACTGTTCATCTCAACGACTATCTGTCATAATATAATTGGGAGGGACCTCTTGCTGCCATAGCTGCTTTTGTGGAGCTAATTAATCGGTCAATAAGTATATGGGAAATCTAGTTAAGCGGCACCATGTTAAACACAAAGTCGGAGTCGCCTGACGATTCCTGGAAACTGAACAATATACCTTTTCAATCTCAAATTGGGACCAACCAATTTCAAATTCTCTTAGGACAAAAGTTAATGAAATATTTACTAGTGTATTAAGCGAAGATCACACTGTGGTTTGTCTCTCCGAAACATGGCTTAATGGGGAAATTAACAGTTCAGAGATTATTGACGGACGTTATAATGTTTTTCGTCAAGACAAGAATCCTAAAACAACGAGCAAAGAACGGGGTGGTGGAGTTCTTATCGCAGTCAAAAAGAGTTTGTCATCTTTTCTAATTAATCTTGATGTAAAAGATCGGGAAGAGATATGGACTTGTGTTCATCTTGCTAGTAAAAATCTGATAGTGGGAGTTGTTTATTTTCCACCAAATTCGGATATTTCTTTATATGAAGGTCATCTTCAATTAATTTCGGAGATTACCATAACTTATCCTGATAGTATCATTTGTGTTTTAGGTGATTATAACCTACCAAAAATTACATGGTATTGTGATAATTTCTGTGATACTGTATGTGATACTTTAATTCCAGTTAATGTACACTCTAAGATAGAAGAAATTGTTTGTGATAATTTTGCGTTTTATGGTTTTGTTCAAAAGAATTATATTTATAATGCTAATAATGTTATCTTAGATTTAGTATTTTGTAATGTGGATTTTGTAAATATTTATCAATGGCCACATTTAACTAAACCTGACATAAATCATCCTTCTTTTGTATTAAATGTAAAGAATTGTTCTCAGTCAACTCTTACCAATGGTGAGATATTTTATTTAGACTTTAAGAATGCACCAAATGAGTTGATTAATAATCGTTTAGACAATATTGATTGGAATATACTAAACAATTTTAGTTCAATTGAGGAATCTGTTAATATTTTCTACGACATTATTAATTCTGTTATATCTTTATATGTTAAGTTAAAAAGAGTGCCAATGCAAAAGCAGTTTAATTTTCCTAAATGGTTTGATGATAGTACGAAATCTTTAATTATTGAAAAGAAAATCGCTCACAAACAATTCAAACAGTCCAGATCTCCTATAGATTACAATATATTTAAGGATTTAAGAAATAAATGTAAAATTGCTATCAATAACTGTAGGTTAAATAACATAAGCAGCATTGAGAATAATATTTTAGAAAATCCTCAACACTTCTGGCATTATGTTAGATCTCAAAAAGGAGATAATTCTTTACCTAACTGTATTAGATATGAAAATTCTGTGGGTTATACTCCGATTGAAATCGCCTCTTTATTTGCAAAGTACTTCCATTCTGTTTATTGTATCTATGATACTTATAAAAGTAAACTTTGGTATAATAATTTAAAAGAAATTGTCGATCTTTGCAATTTAAATATATCTAGAGAAGATATTTTCAATAAAATAAATTCTCTAGATGCTAATTCTAAAGCTGGTCTAGATAATATTCCTGCAGTCTTCTTGAAGTGCTGTGCAAACAACTTAGTTAAACTTTTGTGCATTTTGTTTAATAATTCTTTGAGTAGTTCTGTATTTCCTGAATTGTGGAAAAAATCAAAGTTTTTCCTGTTTTTAAAACGGGAGATCGTTTAGATGCTCGTAATTACCGTGCAATTAGTACTCTAGCTGCAATTCCAAAAGTTTTTGAAGCCATTGTTACGGATAAATTGTTTCAATCCGTAAAAAACATTATAATTGATGAACAGCATGGTTTTGTTAAGGGTAGATCTACGCTAACAAATCTTTTCTTATTTACCAATTATGTTCTGCATACTATAGAATTGGGTCATAACGTTGATTGTATTTATACTGATCTTAATAAGGCATTTGACAGAGTCAATATTGAGCGCTTGATCTACAAATTAAGTAAATTAGGTTTACAAAACCCCTTGTTGTCGTGGATCTACTCTTACTTAAACATGCGAAAACAAAGAGTTGTCATTAATAATTCTACCTCCGAATGGTTTAACGTTACTTCCGGCGTACCGCAAGGATCCCATTTGGGACCAATTCTTTTTATTTTGTTTATTAATGATATAAATTATTCTATCAATTCCAGCAAATTTCTGCTATATGCTGATGATTTAAAACTTTTCATTCGTACTGATGCTATTGGTTCAGATCATTTGTGACAGGCTGATTTGGATTGTTTGACTTCGTGGTGTAGTGAAAACCATCTGGAATTAAATATTTCAAAATGCAAATCTTTACGATTTTCTATTACATTAATAATATAGCAGTAGAAAGTGTTACTTGCTTTAAGGATTTAGGTGTTATTATTGATGCATGTGTTAGTTATGATCAACATATTACAAATCTACTTAGCAGAGCCAATAGAATATTATGATTTATTGTGCGTCAGTGTACTGATTTCACAGATTTAAGAATTTTAATTATACTATATACGTCTCAAGTTCGTTCACTTCTGGAGTATTGCACAACCATTTGGTGCCCATATTATATTACATTAGTAAATAGAATGGAAGCAACACAGAAACGATTTGTAAAATTTTTATGTTACAAGTACCGAATTGATTACTACGATTACAGTTATAGAGTCTTTTACATTACTTTGGCCTATCTTTATTGCATGTGCGCCGCAATTATTACGATTTATGTTTTTTGTTTAAAGTATTTAATGGGTTTGTTAATTGTTCTCAAATACTTCAATGTTTTTCTTTGAACATAAAAAATATCAATTTACGTAATTTACCAATTTTCAATATTCCTTTCCATCGAACTGCTTATGGTGCAAATTCTCCTCACTGTAGAATATGTCACTTAGCATGTACACATGATGATTTGGAATTCTTTGGTATTTCCTTTAACAAATTCAAGTGCTCCTTAAGAAATGCACTAAATATGTAGCAATATTTTATATTTATATTTATTCAACATTACATTATGTATATGTAGTTATTTTGGTTAATGTTTTAATAAGATTTGTTTGTAAATGGATGTCCGTTAATAAATTATTATTATTAAATTAAGAATAATCAGTTTCATATTGGAAAAATCAACTTCAGATTCGAAATGAAACTAATCAACTTGAGATTGAATTCAGATTAGTCCTGAAAAGGTAGAGATGATAAATGCTTGTCATAGAAAGGCTATCTAATTTTATAAATCTAATTATTGTTCATTTTATAGTACAGTGGACCTAGTGTAAGCTTGCTGGTCACCCTGCGCAGAAGAGGAACACAGATAGGAGATGAACGAGAGAGGCACCGCATACGCGTCGGAGCATTTGTACATTAAGTGACAAAAGTTGCATCTAAAATATAAACAGGATGAAATCGTAATTTAAAATAAAATTTAACTCTAGAGCTCGTACGAAAAACCATAATGGATTTTGGGAACTTTTATTAATACAAACTTTTGGATGACTAGTATATATTTATATATCAAAAAATATTTATGTAATTTAAAAATATAGTATGAATTGAATTTTGAAATATTTAAATAAATAAAATAAAAATTAAATATATAAATTAAATAAATAGTATTAAATAGTTCCGACATTAATTTTAAAAACAACACAATTACTTTAACGTACCGCAATAATTAAATAACTCAAATAACACTCTTGCCATAGAAATTCTCTGTAGTTTATGAAAGGTTGTTGACCAGATGTCTTGTAATTCGGGAAAAAAACCATAAATGTACATTTCCTTTCCTTTCAAACATTTTTAAAAAGACGATTGACATTTTTGCAAAGATTTATAATACCCTTTTTTGTCATTCAAGTTGTAAAATTTACCTAAACCTTTTTATAAAATAGAAATCCTAACTAAACACATTTTTAAAATCTTTCAAATAGAAAATGATTTGAAATTGCTATTGCAGTAAACTGAAAAAATATTTAATAATTAAAATTAATTTTTGTGTTAATTATAATAAACAATAAAAACACAATAATAAATAATTATAGAGGAAATAATTGAACAACTCGACAAAAACGGAGAAAATTTCGGTACTTACAGTTGGTCTAAATGCTCTATGCCAGATAAATTGAATTTTCACTTTCCCAGTCAGTTTCTGAATTACTATCTTCGCCCAAATTTATAATTAAACTATCAACTACTAAATCTAATGCAGGTTCTAATAAGACGAGAAACTTCAACGCTGAATCCCAAATTTTAAATAGAATTTATAAATTAATTCAATAGATAATCAATACTATAATAAATATAATAACAAATCAATAATATTAAAAATATAACTAATAATAGAAATAATAGCAATTACTAGAGATAAATCGAAATGAATAGTAAACTTACTGTGAGATATAGGAAAAAATAGTAGTGATACTTTTTTTTCGAATGTACACAAGTTACTGTCTGGAAAGTCGGCTTAAAAGTGAACTCTCCCACCCTTCTGAAGGATTTGCCAGTGCGCATCGTAGGTTCACCCGTAAGCTTACGCTAGGTCCACTGTACTTTGCTCTCTATTGCTTTTATCTGCAACCTACTTTCTTGTAATAACAAACTAAACATTCGTTTTGAATAGAATGAGTATAATTTCAGAACAACGCAATATCTTCCATGTGGAAATTTGGATGTAAAATTTGATGAACTACTTTTCCGCTTCCATTCCAACATTTTTTTTTAATTTAATGCAACTATGTGATTTGCCAACCGGCAGTTATATGCAACGGAAGAGATGATGAATCAAATCGCAATGGTGTGGCATCTACTGAGTTTCACGTTTTACGCTTAATCTGCAATGAAAACCGTTATTGTTTAGCATTTAACAATCATTTCAAGTATAAAAGTTTTTATAGAAAAAAAAAAAAGAAAATATAACTAACTTCTTATTATGTTTTGCAAATCAATGATTTCAGACATCTTTCAATTATAGGGCATCTCAAAAACTTCTTTGTGTTTCCAGAAGTGGACTGTTAATTATCACGTAATAGAAATTTGACGACTCGACGCGGAGGCATTTGTTCAATTTAATTTTATTTATCGACTAAAGTTCAGGTTTAAAATTAAATGCCTGCGTTCGTTTGGGAAATTTCGAATTTTAGATGTTTTATGTTTTACAAGCACAATATTGACATACACCTACGTTTTAGAAATTAAATTGTTTTTCCCATCATGTCAATAAGTAACATACGTGTTTTGTTTGAAAAGAGCCCCTAAAATAATGTATAAAATGTAGGTAACAAAATCGCTTTCAATACTTTATATGTTCGAACGTACAAATCTGTGTCTCATCCTAATAATTTAATTGTGTGATTTTCGAATTATATTTCAAAATGATTTTTCTCCTCTGGAAATATTTTTCTTTTTTTGGTTTAACATTATCAACAAAGAAATTGAGGTTTGACATGCTCTTTTAACATTTAATAGAAATACTGAGAGATTTATCCCCTCAACCAGTTAAAGATCGACGCATTGTCTTTTCAATTTATAAAAATGTAATAAAATTTTTAATTCGTAAAATATTTACGGGTATGGGCGAAACTTATCAATGAAAAAAAGATAAAAAAAACCACCAGAACAGTAACAAGTTTCTAAAATTATAAGAAAAACATTTGTTCAGTTTGAAGACATTCTAGGTGAATTTTATTCTTTTGAAAAAGAAAATGGTCATAAACTATTTCGTAATTAAAGAAGTTATTACAAAAAGCAACATTTTTGTAATTAAAATTCATTTAAAAAATCCACAAAACTTTTTTTAACACGGCAAATATGTAAAGAAAATTCTAATACCGGACACTCCCCGTTTCATGCCTAAAATTTTGATAAGAACTAAATTTATGTTCACGATGTACTTGTTCGTAAAAGTTAATATGCAAAAAATTTAAATGAAACTTTAAAAAATTTGAATTTATTTAAGGAAAAATCAATCATATTTAAAAGTTAAAGTTCATTAAATGTAACGGATAGAATTTCATACACGTTAATTACCTTGCATTTATAATGTTTGCCCACATAAATGAATGTTGCTTGTGTTTAAAATTGCAATATTGTATTTGGTGTATATCACATGTTCATTTTAGACTTTCTAAAATTGTAATTAACAAAATTTTTTATCTTGCCCGTAAAAAAATCCAGATAATTATCTTGATAGAGCTAAAGGTTTCGTTACGGTACAAAAATGTTCTCACATCCCCTTTTCTTAATTTTGGTAATATGGTAACTGATGAGTTCTGCAAGGATCGCTTGAGAAGGAAAATATCTATCAACTGTTACTTTTTATATTGCTCATAGAATCAACAATTAATAAATTTGTTTGATCAGGCGCATTTGACCATTCCCTACTGAAGGCTCTTTTTTAATTTTTTTTTTATTTTTGCTACCAAACATCAAGTTCGTAGTAGTAGTATTACACAATTGTCATCTTGTCTTGGGCACTAGAATTGAGTCTCATTCTTTTCCTTATTATTCTTTAATCCTGTACTACCTAAAATAAAATAAAAAGGTATGCACAAATCCTTTACAAAGCTAGAATGATCATCTAGGCTGAGGTGAGTTCTTGCATCGGATTGTCTTTATTGAGAGTCTCTCGTTTTGTATAGGGCGAAATCGCATACATTAACAGAAATAAAAGGAAACATGTGTTGATAATTCTTAACTTGATGATGAACGTGAATTGTGCAGTTTTGCTATGATCGTAACATTATCAGATAAGTTCGCCGGTTATGCCGGGGTTCTCTATAAATTCCATACAAGGATGGGTCCAAATGAAACTTTAATCTGCCAGCTTGATCAAATTTGAAATTTACTTGGGGCGCCTCAAGTCAAAACAGAAAGGAAAAGTATGATTCTTCACATAATACATGCAGTCACAAATAATTCACATAAAGCAAATAGTAAATATAACAACAACTAATCAACATAAATACAACTTACTTACTTAGTCGGTGACCTAACATCAAGTGTAGGGTGGTGACAGGAAGCCTTCTACTGGGTTCGATCGCGGGCAACCACTTGAGCGTTTGACCAGTTTATGCCACGCTTCAGCAACAATCTGTTGATGTTCTTCTAGGTCACTCTGCGTTAACCGAGTTAACCGAATAGAACATTTTTCCTGCTGCTTGAATTAGGGAACTTATTTCGTGACGTGTCTTTTCCTCATTTCCTACATTAACTGCAAGGTATTCAGAGACTTCGACTTGCTCCAGATCCTGACCGCAGGCCATGATTGTATGAGTGACCTGTCGCCTTCGCTTGAACCTGCCAAAACGATCAAATGGTCAGTGTAAAGCAAAACATGTATACTCATTGCTCTTAATCTCCAGTTTCCAACGAAGTATCTGCGTAAGCGTTTGCAGCTTCTTAGAATATCATCCATTAGGATTATAAACAAAAGAGGGCTGATAATATCTCCTTGTCGAACTCCTACTGTAGTATAGAACTCATCTGAAGTACAGTTTCTGGTTCTAACACAGTTACTACATCTTTTGTACATACTTTGAATTCTTCTTATTAGGCCTTGATCAACATTTTTTTATTTTTCCTGGTCAATAAAACAAGCGTGAAATTCCTTATCGTACTCTACGACATTTTCACTTATTTCTCTAAATGTAAAAATCAAGTCTTGCGTGCATCTGGCGGGACGGAATCCAGCCTGTGTTTCGTGCAGCAAATGTTCTACCTGTGATCTCAAACGGAATTCCAGAATTCTGCTGTAGATTTTACCAGACATACTTAGGAGAGAGATTACGCGATAATTTCGGCACTCT
>VTPC01002950.1:0-17207 GCA_011009095.1 Ignelater luminosus | reverse complement strand
GTGTATAACGTCTATAATAGAGAATTTCATTTCATTCAACTGCTACTTATACGTTTTTCTTTTATTAATGATTTAAATCGTTAATTAGAATTAAAATCAAGCGATTTAAATCAGCCGCCACACCATTATACCGTTTATCACCAAGGTTATTTGTTGTGAAATACTATCAAACTTCTTAGTTGGTCCTGGTATAAATAAGAAACTTTTTAATTTCACAATTTTAGTAAGGTAACAAAACACTAAAATCTTTCGTCTTGAGAAACTTATAAAAATATTCTTTAGCGTCAACTCTTTTATAACATGTAAATTAATGTTTATGATTTACCAAATAAATATGGCTTATGTTTGTTTTATGAAACCTGATTTAACTTTCAGATTTGGTGTGTAACTGTAGTTGATAAAAATTCTGCACATTTCCATTAAACATGGCTAAGGAAGAATCTCCTGTTTACGAAAGCCTGGATATGATTGGCACAGGTAAATAAATTGGCAACATAGCAGTAAAAAAGTTAGTTTGATATTTCTTCTGTCTAGGTGCCTATGGAATGGTTTATAAAGCAAGAAATAGAAAAAATAACACATTTGTTGCTTTAAAAAAAGTACGTGTGCCATTGTCAGATGATGGCATTCCAATGAACACGTTACGTGAAATTGCTTTGCTTAAACAGTTAGACACATATGAACATCCAAATATTGTAAGATTACTAGATATTTGTCATGGGCAACGACAAGAAAAAGAATTAGTAATGTATCTTGTATTTGAACATGTTGATCAAGATCTTGCATCATTTATTCAAAAATCAACCATATTAACTAACGATAAAATAAGGGTAAGTTGTTTCAATTATTGTACAAGGTGCTAAAATGAGAAATTCTAACTTTTGTTAATTTATTTATTAAAATAATACAGTAATTAATTTTGGTTCATTTATTTAATTTTATGTTGCAGAATATATCGAGAGAAATCCTTAGTGGTGTAGATTTTTTACACAGTCATCGAATTGTACATCGTGATCTAAAACCACAAAATATTCTAGTAACAGAAAATTGTCATATTAAACTTGCAGATTTTGGATTGGCAAAAACTTATGATTTCGAGATGCGTTTAACTTCAGTGGTAAGTGGATAATATGTATTGATTTTATACCATTGATGTATTAAAAGAATCTCTTGTGTCACTGTTTTTATTATGTTAATTTATCTAAAATAATAATTTTATAGTGTCTTTATAGTGAATAAAAGTAATAATAATTGGTTGCATCATTCTTGATATTAACTGTTCTGTATGTAATTATTTATATTTTATTTATGACTTTTACATAATGAGCCCATTATTTAACACCTTGAATCTGTTTTTCTTTGACAGTCACCACATTTGATTCACACATAATGACTAGGATGATTTCTTGATCTTCATCCCCATACATGCTTGTTAAATAATATTAGGGCGACCCCTCTCTGGGGCTTGATTTGTAATCTCTGGGCTCTGACCACATCTTTCCTTGTCTAGACAGCAGCTAAAAATGCACGTTGGGTAAATCATGTTAATGAAGATAACTTATTTGATGAAGTTTCCCTTTTGTAATAGGTTCTCAAGAATCAAATCAAAAAACTGATTTTTTTAATTACATTTTTAAAAACTAGACTCAGTATGGAATAATTTAAGACCAACCCGATGAATTTCTGGTAAGTAGAAGTGTATAAAAAAATTTTTTGAACATCACTATCATGCGCCTTTTGGCTGCAAAACCATGCCACCTGACAACAACAAACTCAATTCTTCCACTGCACACTTTGCATGCAGCAACTGATCACTAACCTCTTTTACCTATGTCTATTAGATCATATTCTTTATATGAGTCATGTAAATCATATTTGTTTAGATTTTGCTTTACTCTTGATCCAGAAGATGTAAAGGAAGGTTAGATGCCAGAACAGCTTTGACTTTGAGTATCAGCTTCAACAACTGAAACTGAGTGCTGAGGTGAAAGTTTTTGTCTTTTTTTATCTTTTTCCCTCTTATTAAATTTTCTAACTCTTGGCATGACCTTTTTGATGAAAAGAACTATAAAAAAAGATGGTGAAAAAGAAAAGAAGAAAGTTCACAACAGCAGCCCAAATTCAACACTCAACACAGAAGCAGAAAAAAATAACAAAGAAATCAAAACAAACCACAAAATCAAGTTAGAGGTGTAAAACAGTCAGTGTTTCCACTGAATTTGACAGCTAAGACGGTTTAGCCAACAAAACAACTCAATAAACCTAAAAATATCTTTTAGGTGTCAGTTCTCGGTTCTTTTGAAACAATTGGGTTTTCTGATAAATTGCATTTTTTTCATTTCATTTTCTTGAAAACTGGACCAATATTTAACATTTTTTTTTATTTTGTTTATTATTATGATAGGTATTCAGATAAATACTTTTCATTGCAATCCATAAAGTATATTTTAATGAAAATAAGTGAAAAGTTCAAAAATATCCTAATCTTTTTCAAGTTGCGGATCATATACAGTGTGTCAAAGATAAGGATGGATGCACACCATGGGGATCTTGGAAACAGTAAGAGATACAGCATGGTTAAATGGGATGAAAGTTGGCTATTTATAGGACCTTTTTGTTGGCGTTTGCAAAATCTAGATATCTTGGATAGTTTCAGAGATATTTTAAAAAAAGTAGATTTCTCGATTTTCGTTATTATATTTTCTTTTATTTATTTGAAGAGATACCAGAAAACTAAAACCACTTTTTTATTGCCACTTTTTGTTCCCTATTAAAATACGCTAACAAAATTCCTGTACAACGTTTCGATTTCGAGTAAGCATCATCAACCTCATTTTTTTAAATAGGCGGAAAAACAATTGAAAATTGTTTTGGATAGCTCTTGTTGTCACTATTCTAATGGTGTGAACATGACAGGGTTATTTTGATTTCTTATGCTGTAAATTAATGCATTCTTCAGTACCCTGGCCTGCACGATCACCTGATCTAACACCATTAGATTTCTTTCCTTTGCGGTTATGTTGAGAATCATGTGCTCAACCAAAATTTTGAAGATGAACAGCAATTATTACAGTTGGTCACAGCAGCGTTCAACACAAAAAAATCAAAACTAAAAGTTTAAAAAAAATGAGGTTGATGATGGTTACTCGAAACCGAAACGTTGTATAGAGATTTTGTTAGCGTATTTTAATAGAGAACAAAAAGTGGTTTTAGTTTTCCGATATATCTCTTCAAATAAAGGAAAGAAAAAATACTAACGAAAATTGAGAAATCTACTTTTTTTTAAATATCTCTGAAACTATCCAAGATACCTAGATTTTGCAAACACCAACAAAAAGGTCCTATGAATAGCCAACTTTCATACCATTTAACCGATGCTGTATTTCTTACCGTTTCCAAGATCCCCATGCTGTGCATCCTTATCTTGGACACACTGTATTATTCAAGTAACCCATAAAATCAAAAACTGTTATATCAATATACTCCGTTCGCGATGTTTCTGGATTGTAACAAGCCATGCTCTCATTTTGTTAGGTTGGAAGTGTTGTTTCTGTTTTTTTTTTTTGAAAATTGCCATACCTGAATCTGTATTTGGTGCCGTTGCACGATCAAAAATTTTTCATAAACGTACCAAGTAGTTTTGCTTTGTTAAAAAGAGATCAAGTTTTTCTTATATTTTACATCTATTAATGTCAATGAAGAAGATTGCCAAAGACAGTGATGTATAGCTTAAAAAAAATAGTGGGGGAACGCTGATTGTCATATTACACATTTATGATATAAAAAACATCTGGGAATGCAAAGCATAACCACAATGAACTCCTGTTTTGTACTTTTTTCAAATCTTGGCGGCAACTTCGACCATGTTCCCGAGGTGATATAAAAAAACTAAAAGTACACGTTTGTCTAATTTTTTGATATAGAATATGATTCTAAAGTAAAAAAGATTTTTGAAAATTTTTCAATTTTCGGCGGCCATTTTGACCATGTTCCCGAAAATATGTCTTTAGTTTTTGATATAGAATCCAAATATGAAGTCGAAATTTCAAAATTTGACAAAAAATGCGGACAGACATACATACAGACAGAGAGACTTCGCAAATTCAGTAACGACTCCTTTGGAGTTCGTTGATAATTAAATTTTTAAAAGAATATTTAGTATTTATTGGTAGCTAGGGGAACGCCGTTCCCCTGCGTTCCCCCTACAATACACCACTGGCCAAAGATTATAAATAAAAACTCAAAACTTCAAATTATAAAACTTTCAAATATTTTAGAAGAATGTATCCAAATTTAAAGTTACAAGATATCTATAATTTGCTATAAGACATTTTTGGGGTAAGTAAATACATTCAACGTCTTGCTTGAATTTACAGAAGCTAATAATTTTGTTTTGTAGGAGGGAGGACAACTTTGTATAAGATTCTTAAATCTATAGCTTAATTTATAGATTGATGTACTGGAAATGGAAACGCAACGCTATATAAGAGATGCATAAAGTTGTTCTTTGCTTATTACAATTTTGTAACCTAAACGCATGGAAATTTAATTGTAAATAAGTATCATACTTACTATTCATAATTAAAGAATTTTATAATAAAATAACGAACACATAAAGAACACGATGCTTGTCACACATTATCGAGCATGTGAGAAGCAAAGATTCTTTGGTGAGAAGTTTTTAAAACCAATAGATGAAACATGACCATCTTTTCTTGCTATGTTACATTCTCTTGCGTTGTGTTTATACACTGCATCACTTTATAAACACTTAAACTCAATTATACGAAATTCATGTTTTTACATTGCGTTTCTTTTTCCAGTACATCAATCTATAAATTAAGCTTAAGAGTTATAAATATAACAAATAGAACTGTGAACAAAAACATGTTGCATCCAAAATTACGTTTCTTTGAAAATTTTTACAGTATCTAAATGGGCCCATGATTTGGATATTAAAAGTAACCCAGCTAAATTAAAAAATGAAGGAAAATGTTTGATTATTTTGCATGTGGGATATAGGGGCAGGTTTTTGGAAGGGTGATTTTCTTTTAAATTCTCAAAATAACGATTGGGATTATCACATGACCATGACTGGGGATATTTTTCAAAATTGGGCGGCTAATTAGCTCAGTCCTGCTTTGGGTTAGCTTGGCAAAAAAAGTGTTGTTGTTATGGACATTTGGTGCAAATGGACAAACACAAAAACACAATATCTTTGATTCAAAATTTTCTAAAAAAACCATTGTAGGATTTAATAAAACCTTTTTGATCAGATGACAAAAAGACATACGTCATTGATGAACTGCTGGAAGAGAAATGAAGTTCTTAAAATTCTTCCGTACCATTGTCAGTATAACCCTATCGTAAGTCTTATTACAATAAGTACATAAACTCTGGAACACCTTCTAAAGATAGTGTCTAGAATTTATAACTTGGGTGTCTTTCAAAATGTTCTTCAGACATGTGGCAAAATTTCTGTGATACCTGCAAAAAAATCTTACTTTGGCTAACTGGAAAAAACATATGGGGAATTTTTCGTTTAAAGACATTTCTCCTTTTATTATTTCGTTTACAGAATCTGACTCTGAATTCTTTTTGGATAATTTCGAGCTAGACTTGTCTCACGAACTAATGGAAGAGGAATGAGGGCTTACAACTATTTGGCATCAAAATTTTAGTATAATAACACCACAGTCATCTTGTGGAAACAACTAAAGTAACTTACATTAAGTGAAGATTTTACAAGCCGAATTAATAGATAAACAGCCCAGTTTACAAAACTCAAACTGTCATTCTGCCACAGCCATATATTTCCTAGAAACATCACGAACGGAATATACTAGACTATATCTGTAATAATATGCAAACAAGAACCTAATTGATAGGTTGTTTGGTTTTTGAGAAAAGTATACCGAAAGAGAGTTGGTTTTACCCTCTCGCTCTAGGTCTAGGACAGAATTGGGTGTCACCTTAAAAACAAAGGCCCAGTTTCTACTCTCCTTTCACTAACTAATGAAGCTTCTTTAAAAATTTAAAGAAGCATAGCTTTATTTGATCTTAACATGAAGAAAAAGGACAAAATCAGTTGCAGTGGTAATTAGAGACTGTTTAAGTTTAATAATGAGAGCAGAAACTGACCTAAAGACTGCGGATTTTTCATAAAATCTGAGTAAAACTTAAAGAAGTTTCTGAAAACTTTGAAAGTCACAAAAAACTCTTTCAGTGCCTATAAGTAATGATTATGTTAAGCGTATGTCTGGTTTTTGAACAGAAGAAAAATAGAATGCATGTGGAATTGGTTAAAATCGAACTGTGCACTAGACTTAAAACTTCAATAGAGTGTATCAGGAATTTGTTGGTTACTTAGAAAAAGAAGAACAAAGAACTGTTAAGGAGCTTTTGGAGTAATAACAAACACTTGTTTAAATAGTGCACTATTTTATAATTCAATAACTTCTTTACTGTAGTATAATTTCATTAACATGAAGTTTCACAAAATCTGGATAAAATAAATAATTACATGTAGTACTTGTTGTTTTCATCAAATCGTTTGATTTCTAATAAAACGGAAATTATTTTGTTTAAAATTCATTAAAGGTGGTCCCCCTGAATAATATACCATTTATCAGTTTCTTTTTTTATAATCTGTATAAAGCATAATCCTTTCAGTCAAGGTTAACTTTTCTTTTTTTGTTTCAATTGTTGGGTATTTTACCATGAAAACTAGTCTTAGCATACCTTGATTTTTCTCAGTTTCTAAAACAATCAGATCACTGAAAAGCATTACGGCAAGCTATTCAACTGTTTAAAATCAAATAGGCAATGAATTTAAAAAAATCTTGATTAAAAGGATTCTATTTTAATGTTAAAACAAAACACAATTGTAAAAACATTGGTTTAGAATCTGTTTCAAGTTACCTAAGATTCCTTTTGTCATTTTTTCTATTTTTCATAAGAAAAAACAGAAAGACCTTAGAACCTGTTAAACAATCTAATAGTAAAGTCTATTCTACATTTAACTTTTACATAAAATGATTTTTAGGTAGTTACTTTGTGGTACAGATCGCCCGAAGTATTATTAGGACAATCCTATGCAACACCTGTCGATATTTGGTCTATTGGATGTATAATGGCAGAATTGTTTATGTTGAAACCATTGTTTTGTGGTACAACAGAAGGAGATCAACTCAGCAAGATATTTCAGTATGTTACGATACTCTCTAAATAAAATATTTTTTAAGCAATATTTATTATAGAATACTGGGTAAGCCCCGAGAAGATGAGTGGCCAGAAAGTAATGTTCCTATAAAATACAATTCGTTTGAAATCAAAAACAAACTAGAAATTCGAAATCTAATACCCAACTTGTGTGAAAATTCATACGATTTAATAATGGTAAAAATTGTTTTGTTTTGTTTAATTTGTTAATTCTTAATTTTTTTATTTTTAGAAAATGTTAGCGTTCAATCCTTACAAAAGAATTAGTGCCACTGAAGCATTAAATCACGATTATTTTAGTGAAGAACCCCTTGATATTTAATGAGTTGGATTGAATAAAATGACTCGCAGTATGTATGTGTTTATAAGACGTACAACAATACAGGAAATATATATTTTAAAGAGTTACCTGTTATTTATGCATGGTAAATTAATTAGTGATAAAATTTAATTAGTGATAATGTTTATGGTTAATGTAGCTTTTATTTTATTAACTCAGGAAATATAAACATTCCAGATTTTATTGTGATATTTAATTTTAAACTCAATCATCATTAGGTAAGCAAATTGATCTGCAAATTTAAAATAAATGTGAGTTTTATGAAGCTTGTTAAATGATATGAAATATTAGACGTTGTGACAGTGAGAATGCAAAATTCTTTAAAGTAATAAATTCTGAGGGATATTTTAATTAAAATGATTGTCAGTAAGTCAGAATTTTTAATTCTGTTATTTAGTGCCCCTCAAACTATTTCTTAAATAACAAGAATAACTACTAATTAAAATGAAATTTAGGATCGATTTCATTTTATTTCAAGAAAACTAATTTTTTTAAATACATTACTATCTTAATAAAATTAGTGCATATCACATAAATATCTTGGAATGTTAGAACTTAATCAATAAGTACTTTAAATTTATGTAAGTTTAGTTTAGTTATTTGTTGTTGTGCTCTCTTTCTATATCTAAAAAGTATAACAGATCTCATCTGCTTGGTCTCATTAACAATCCAAACGAAACGTGCTCAAAACGTATTAAGCTAGGTAATCATTATTATAGGGTGGCATATGTTATAAAGTTTAGGAGTAAAAAATTTGATTAAAAGCAGAATGGATCTCAAAAGTGGTTGTATTTTTTAGTAATAGTAATCATATATGAATTTGTAATATTCTACAAAGAATCTTGTTTTTAGAATGAAAGCAGTTATATTTATATTAATGTTATATAGCTTTTTAAAGGAATAGCATTGAAAAGTATATTAATAGTATTAATTCTGCCAAAATGTTACTTTGTAGGTATTATCTTTAATTAGAGATACATTGAAGTGTTCGTTTTTATTGAAAAACTTTTATTTGCATATTCCATTATGTTTAGTTTAACTATATAAAAAAGTAACTACAATAGTGAAACAATGAGATATTTGCAACTGAAGTTTGTAAAACGTAATTTTATCTTATGGTAAAACATGGTTTTAACAAATCCATGCAACACTGTGACATATCAAAGCAGTGGTAGTTTGTGGGTACAAAATCTGGGTAGCTCAGGCAAATGAAAAATTTAATAATAAGAAACAACTTTTATTCTTCATTAGTATATCTTTCATTTGAAAACAAAAGCTAGAACCTTGAAAAGGAATTGCAGAAAATTTGTATTTAAATTTTTCTGAAAAAGATTAGGAAAAGTTACATTTTATTAGTAAAAATATGAAACAAAACTAAAATCATAGTGTAACAAATAAATTCTTGATTTTAGCAATAAGAACATTTTTAAAAAGCCGAATATATAAAGAATTTTAACGTTAACTTATACACAAATTAAAAATGTGCAAAACACCTTAAAAAATAAAATTTAAACCTAAATCAAACTTTAACTCGATAAGGAAACAGAGAAATAAAAGTACACAGTAGTAGCATTAATTGTGAACACTTGCAAAATTTGTTACTTTTGACATTAAATAAAAAATTCTAAAGAGTTATAACGATAAATTAAATATTCTAGCTATCAGTCTCAAACTTATTATAATCTTTCTATAATTGTGAATTTAAAACTAAAACTTAGTAAAATAATTGTCTAATGAAACAAAAACATGGCAGACAAGTTTTACAAACAAACTTTACGAATTACATATTTTAATATTTTGTAGGGTATCCTTTCAATTTTATTACCTCAATCCTGCAGAGCATTGAGTCTACCAAACTTTTGAAATCATCAAGGGTTATTACTTTGAACCAAGCTTGATTGTAGCTTCGATCAGCTCTTTATTGTTGCTCGGATTTTGTTATGCAACTAACACTTTCAGCCTTGATCAGAGATATTCAATTGGGTTTAGGTCAGGACTGTTACCTGGCCAAGACAAAATGTTAATGTGGTCACTCAACCATTTAATGCTACTTTTAGCAGTATAGTAGGTGCACCATCTTGCTGAAATATTCACTCCTAAGGTTCACTTTCAAACAAATCGTAGACAGTTTGGCCTCTAAAACCTGATACTTTTTTGTGGTGATACTGCCTTCCACCCATTGCGTAACACCATGTTGCAACATGCAAGCCCCTATCATTACACTAATGAGATGCTTCATTGTTGCCATGGTGCATTTTGGTAACAGGCCTTTGCCTGGTTGCTGATGAATACATTTCATACTATTGCTCCCAAAAATGCTAATTTGGGTCTTGTCACTTCAGATTACTTTTCACCAGTTGTCTTGAGTCCAGTCATTGTATGATACAGCCCAATCCACCCGCTTTTGTCTTTGTTTCTAATTGAGGTATGGTTTTTCTGGGGACTCGCTTGCAACTCGTTGTGCAACTTCTGTCTGACTGTTTGGTCAACCATTTGCACTTCTGGCATTTTGAAAATGTTATTGATATCATTTGAGGTTTGAATGGATTTAGTCTTGTTGTAGTGTTTGCAAACTTTTCTTCCTCTTGACTTTGTAACACCACCACCCAATCTTCTTGCAATTTGTTCATATGTATAATTTTCTTAGCAAAGAATTAGTGCTTTACTTCTTTTAGTTGGTGACCAGTCAACATGTTTTGGGGACACACAAACTAATTTGCATAATAAAAATTTTATTTTTTTTGGCAAAACTAAGAAATCAGCAAAAATATCCAGAATTAATGCTGCTAGTGTATGTAGAATTCTAATATCACTAGAAATATGATAAATATATTTATAATACAAAAACGACAAAACTGACAAAAATAAGACTTGTGCATAATGAGAACTGAAAAATCTTCATAAATTCTTTTAAATCAAGTCTATTCTTCTTTCCTTTTTGTTGCTTATAAAAACTAAAAACTAACATAACTAAGTCCTTTTCAATTGCAATTACATAATGATATGTGTCCAATAAATTCCAGTACACTTCCAAAATCTATTTAAAAATATAGACATTGTTTAGTTTTTCATTTATTAAGGTACATTTATAACAGAACATTACAACAAATGTTCCATCAGAATTTCTTTCCATGCATGCCGGATAGCTTTCTTAAACTGGTCCAGAGTCAAGATTTTATAGTTGTTAAGCTTCGAAAGCATGTATGACCACATGAAATTGATCTGACACCAAGCTTTAAACCATATTTGCTGTGTGGGCTAGTGCTCCATCTTGTTGGAAAACTAATCATTTCTGTAGATGGATGCATCATAAATTTAGACAACAGTTTTCTCCAAATCTTCCATTTTATAATACTCAGTGTTGTCAAGGAAGTTTACCACACTTACACACTGCTCCCCAAACCTAAAATCTAGAAATATTTCTCTGGCTTTCTAAAATGGAAATAATTTTCATACAAAATTGTGATTTTTTTTGTTGTATCTGCTCCCTCATTCTGTCCTAACTGAAGGCAATCAACCAGGCCTCTTCCAGCTCTCCAAAGAGGCCATCTTGTATCTTTTTATTGTTTTGTAAACAAAATCACACTTGAGCCCCAGCTTCTTCAAACCTTTAAAAACTTTTAACAACCACTTCCCGAAACTGTTTCGCTGTGTCAATGACAAGCGATAGAAATTTGACACAACCTGCATTTGTTCATATAAACATAAATGTCAAACTGTCACAAATACATACTAGAACCATGCACATTGATATCACCACTACATGCAAGTGAAAAAGTGTATGTGAATATATTGCACACAGTGCAGTCCCTTTTAATTTGCCAATTGTGGTTCTAGGCGATGTCTTAATCCTTCTCAAAGCAGAATTTTTTTCTACTGGAAGTTGATGGTAAAGATAGAAATAAGTTTATATGTCTTGGACAAAATTTAGTTTAGCTTTGGCTGTCTTCTATTATGACCTATTGCTTATCTTTAGACTTTTAAAAATTATGTTTCGAGAGTCATGAAAGATATCTCCTTTACTATAAAACATAAGTTTGTTAGTTACACTAACCAGATGATTTACAGGAAAACTTGCTAAGTATTCACAAAGAACATTATTGGATCTAGCTCTAAGGTGTACTTTTGGGATTCTTATATTAATTAGTTAAAGATGCTTAAACAAGTAACAATCGATAGAAAAAACAAATAAATGTTAATACTTTATGCTTTTTATTTTGTTTTTTTTTGGTTGGGCCAGTCCTATCTTGCCACCCTAAGCCACCACTGTATTAAAGCAGATCACAACCCAAACAGTAATCTTTTCTTAAATATAAGTTATTCATGTGTAATTTTTCAGGCTTTCTTCATCAATTAATACTTCTTTACATCATCATATATCCTGTTCATGATAGTGTGATCTGTGACCTAACTTTTAGGTCGTGGAAATATGTTTTTTTTAGAATCTGTAATTTAATTTGAGAGTGTAATAATCAGTTCTTGATGTGACATTGCAAGTCTTTGGTCTATGACTTGTCATATCTGAATCTTAAAACAGCAATAATTAACTAGATTCTTTTTGGTATTCAAACAGAACTTGCACCATTTGTATTGTATCTGGATGACTTATCTAAATATGTTAAGGAATAAATTATGACTTTTGTGTTGTGAGCTCCTTTAAGTAACAAAAAAAAAAACATTCAGTAGCAATATATATCTTTTCAAAGTCATCTTGAAATAAGACTGCTTTCCTAGCTATTTACAGGAAATAATAAAGGATTGATAAACATAGATGAACGAATAAAAGTGTAAGCAAATAAATTTAAATCAACTAGTTACTAAGGTTTATTATCGCTTTTAATTTTTTATTTTGGCGTACAAGTCACCAACTATGAGAAAGACTGGGATGTGTAAAATAGGATGGCAAAGTAAATGTTAAATAAGGAAGTGAGATTGTATGCTTTATCCGATCTTTTTAGATTTGCCAGTGAGCATTAAAGAGTTATGGTTTTTCTTACACAGTTGTTGGCTAGTAGATGATTATGATTTTAGGATGTGATTAAAATGTATTGGTGTAATTTAAGTAATATAAGGTTTCGTGTATTTACATAAATCTAAATATCTTATATAAATTCCAAAAGCATAGAAACAAGAGAAATTCTTATTCAGAGGCAACTATACTGCAATATTGCTTTTTAATGAATCAAAAGTGTTTACATTTGCTTATAAATTGTTATTTATTATAATTCTTTGAACAAACTTATCTGGAAATTAGATGTACCTTACGCTATGTCCCCTTTTAAAATTTCCAGGTTTCCCTGTATACTGTAGGAATAAAGTTAATTGTCTGTCAATAAGGTAATAGTCAACTGGTTTCTTTTCAAATGGAATAGTATAATTTCTCTCTCTCTTGTCTCCCAAAATAGAATTGGTTGATGAATTTCAATAATTCAATCAAATAAATATAGAAGCCCATGAAGTCATGACAGCAATGTTTTGGTGAAAACCTCTTTACCAGAAGTGATATTTTACTCTTATTATTTCTTGATCTTGATTGATTTTCTGTAAAAATGGTTCTAACAGTCTGTTTTAAATCTGCTTTACATGGTCAATATCTCTGTAAAAATTTGTGAAGGAATAAAAAATTAACCATTTGTAAGGTCTTATGATAAGAGAAAGTCACTCCACTTGAATTTGTCCGTACTTGTTTTCACAAGTTTGCTTGTCTTTCATGTGCATCATAATAATCCCTTTCATCAATTGTATTTGTGTGGTTAACATATACTGTATTGAATATTTGCAACCTGAATGCTTCAGTCATTTGTCAAACATTGACTGCTTTTACTTAATTGCTGAGAAATTTCTATACGTGGCGGTAATATTGAAAAAAATTTTGAAAAGGCTCTTATTGGAAAATTAGTATGCTATCAGATTTGGCAAAATTAAAGCCGAGAATTATTGCTGATTACAAGTACTGTTAAATTATAATATCTTCTGTGACCACTGACCATTTACAATCTGGGTCCCGCCAAAACATTTGTAAATATGTATCTGACCTATTGATTTTACAAGCAATATCACTGATTACAACAGCCATACCACTTTCATAATACTGTGATATCCTATGCTCATATTGCTTTACATTACCCTAAATATATTTTTCTTTAAAAAGATTTAAAAATGATTTCTATATTAGGCGAATCTAAAACTGACTAGAATATACCCTTTACTTATGAATCAATTGCAATAGTCTTGGGTATACAAATTACTCATACTATACCATATCTTGAGTAAACAGCTGCAGTTATTAGCACTGCTATGTAATTTTGCTACAGATGATATTAACTGTGGTATACCCATGTATTCTTACGTAGTATTTGAAATTTGTTAAGTACATCAATAATTAATAATTAAGCCCAAAAACTTGATAACTTCAGAATTAGGAACTAACTTTGATTATAAAATTCACTGCACCAAAAAACTTTAAGCAAAATTATTAGATACTTCCCCAATTATACAGACCAAAATCAAAGATGTCATCTAAGAATTGAAAGACTCTTTTTCCAAAAATTTAGTCAAAGTAGCATATAACAAAAAAAAAACTTCCTCAAAGAATGATCTGTTTGTGGAGTAAGGACCTTACAAATAAATATGATCCAGCAATATTCAGTACTATGTTATGGTTCAGGTTGTCAAATGCCTTAGATAAATCAAAATAAACTCCAGTAGTTTGTTTTTCAGAAACTTGTAAGAGCAGGCATTCAAGAGACTAGTATTTGTAGCAATTACTGGAATATCGTAATAAGAATTAACTATAACTGATGAAAAAAAAATCAAAAGTAACCACTGAGTATGTGCAACCATTCCAAGACAATTGATTCTGCCAGTTGCTGCTTTGTTTTTCTGCATATTTGGATGTGTTACAGTCACTTGTTACTGTTACACAAAAGCGTTTTGCTCATTTCTGTGCTGATAACTGCAGATACATCTCAAAATATGACAAAATAGAAGTAATCTACACATATTACAAGATTTCATTCCTGTCATTTTTTAAATATAGAAGAAAAAGAAATGAATGATTTCATAGTCACTTTCAGTAATATTAAAGTAGTAGGTATAGATTGGTTCTGGGCTCAGTTTCACCATCATTTTATATTGGAAATTTATTTGTGGCTTGTGAAGTAAAAACTTAGTAAACTGCAGTAAATATTTGTAGCTGTAAATAGAGACCTGTAATTGAATCTGTCAACAATTTTATTTTATTTTTGTGTGTGTTAGAGATGTTACAAATTTTATTTTTAGCCAATGAGTATGCATACAACGAATGTTTCTCATTTTTAATATTTTTAATTTTTGTTCTATCTTTTAACATAGTTTAAGGTTATTCTTGTGCTTTTTTATTCATCTCTTAGTAGGAATTTTTAATGAATACAATAAAAAGTGGAAAACACTTATAAGTTTATTCTAAACACAAAAATTAATTTTATAATATGTTAGAATTTTTAATTATAAGTTTAGTATTAGTCTAAATGAAAAATATCAGTTAACCACTATTCAAGATTATCTAATTAACAATCTGAAGGATTTTTAAGAAGAAAATCTTTGTCTCGTCTTATCAATTATACTAAATTTCATTTCCCTTGCATAGAAAATAATACAATTTTGTATCAAAATTGTTTTCTGCACATTATAATTTAGATTTAGTGTTATTCTTTTAGCATAACATTAGAAATCTTTGCTTTTACTTCAGCATTATGAGAAAGTAGCATATCATTGTTTGATACAACAGTAAACCGATTGGTACTGAATATTTACTTTGATTAAAGATAATAAAAGATTCTTAAATGTATACTGAAAAAGTTATAATAATTGTATGCTTAATAGAACTTTTTTACTGATACAGCCCAAAGCCAGAGTCTAAGAATTTGTAAAAGAGCAAATACTGAGAGCTCAATTATTACTTGATACAAAACTTTTTTTTATATCATAGTAATGTTGCTATTATTATTATAACAGTTTTATGTTATAAAAGTTTAAACTGTTACGTATTTGATACATGTATTTTAAAATATAAAACATTAATTCATATTTGTAAATGTGTACTACATACATAATATTATCTAAATACAATAATAAACATATCAGAGGTTGGATTTAATAATAAATTCAACATATATAACTATGTACAAATACGTACAACGAACAAGTAAAATATGTAAATATATCTTATATAAGCTATTTTAAATTTCCGTTTAATTTTAGATTGTAAGAAACCTTTGTAATAGTTATATACAAGCATATTACTTTTCAATTATTCTCTTAATCTTTCTTTATATACTAAGTTTCGAATTAAATGCTAATTGGAAGAATTCCAATCACATATTTTGAGTTGATGCAGGGTCTCTGTTATACATTTAAATTGCAACTTAGTAAACTAAATACTGAATTTTGGATTATCTAGTTCTGTTTGTGTTTCTATTTTAGTGGTTAGTCTAAAACTTAACAATATTAAAGTGAGAAAATTGTGCCTTGCTATAGTATACATATATGTAATATGATGAATAAATATGTACCCAACTTTTTTTTTAATATAAGGATTTTTTCTAGAAAAAGCTAACTTTATTTAGATTATTAATAATATTAGAAGCAGGGAACACATCACATGATGCTTTATAACGTTACAACTGATTAAACTTTGTTTTTTGTATAGTAATAGCAAGATCAATCCGTTTCAAGTGGGCCAATTAAAAATTTCTTTGGTTTAATCATACTTGTTTAGAAATGCAGCTATGTTACAATCATGCTAGACAGCATTTTTAGTGTTTATAAGCATCTACACAGACTTACCTATCTCGAAATTGAGTTTTGGAACAAAGATCATTGGGCTCAGAAAACTGTGAAAGTGAGAACAAAAGATTTGCAATTTTATTTGAGATTTCAACCTTTTGATGTTATATAAATTCAGCTTGGAAAGATATCTCAGGTTTGATCTTTTTATGTTATATCATTGCCTCTAAACAACCTTCATATCTCTTGTTGGCATACACAGGGTTCAGACTCTTAGATGATACGGTTGTCTCATATGCTGAAATTCAATAGTGTGACATAGCAAAAAATACCAATATTATAGCTTATATCTTCCAACGCGCGTTGGTAGGCCGAGGATCGTAGACATAACCCAACATATCATCGTATATATAGGCCACAGCGATCAATTCTCAAACGAATTTGTACTTTGAAAACAGATCGATCGTGGACTTTCGAACTGGACGACGCACAATGGGGCGAACACTTCATTTTTCATTCATTGGTATATAACTTTGATATTTTGCAACAAATGAATCGAAATTGAAGTAGTATTAAATAAAAATAACGTTTACTAACATATATTAATAACATAATTCGAATGGACTTTACAATATTAGTAGATGTGTACTGGGTGGCCCAAAAGTCTGGAAACTGTTAAATATCTCTAGAAATACACTTCAGATTAGAAAGTTACGAAATGCGTGTTCTTCTATTTTTAAAGATCTATTTAAACATGACACGTGAAAAACATCCCCCACCCCCACTTGGGGGTGGAGTGAAGGGTAGTTTTGAAAATTTAAATGGGAACTCACAATCTTTTTTTGTATTTTTTGATTTTCTATAGAAGAACGGGAGTTGG
>VTPC01002949.1:0-131210 GCA_011009095.1 Ignelater luminosus | reverse complement strand
TTTTTAGCGAATAACTAGTAATGTATAGCCTCTAAATGAAATAACTTGCAGTAATTTCTTTTAATAAGTTATCTTAATTTTTCGTATACAACAAATATGATTCTGCATAAGTCTCGAAGGTATGTGGTGTGATAAGAGTAACCTCACAATATAAAATCGAGAAATGTGTCAGAATTAACATGTAAATAAAATTCTCCGTTGTTATTAACTTACCTTTTAATTTCTCAGAGTTTTACTTTATTAACACCAAACTCTACAGCATAATCGACCACAGGCAAGCAGCTTTTAGCAGTACGAGAAACACTATGGAACAAGTAGTCAAGTTCTCACAGGCTGTGAGAGATGCGTTCCACAGAAAGATGTCTACGCCGGGTACGAAAAAATGCATAAACTAATAGAGTCCAGAGTTTTAGGAAATTTAAGTGGATCCGTCATTACCTCTTTCAAAGACATTTTAGAGACAAATTCATGAAAAAGCTGTCAAAATATAAGTTACAACGACAGGGCTTGTTACAAGAGGGCGTTATAAGTTATATTCTTTTCAATATTATGATTAGCGACGTCATAGTTGCCATCAGAAGTGTTCCAGGCGTTGTTGATTCCCTTCTGTACGCCGACGATCTCATAATCTGGGCGACAAGCAGCAACCATGGCGGTCTGGAGCAGACGATAAATCTAGCTTTGTCAAAACTGGAAGAATGGGCAAATAGAAACAAAATAATAGTAAACACCAAAAAGACTAATTCTATCAAACGTTTTCCATGTCAAATACTCGCAAATCTTACCAGCTCAAATACTCAAATGCAGTTTTAAAAGAAGACAATCTCTCGACAATATAAGTACATGCTATATCAACAGTGCTAATGAGTAATGAAATTATGGAATTTGCAGGATTTACAATACGAATGACTTATATAAAACTGGATAGGTATTGTCTTTTTATTCTTCTGTGTTAAGAATCTCCGGAGATTTGGAATGCGGGCCTTTTTTTATTTATTTTTGCATGTTTATTTTACCATTTTTCGCGATCGCTTTGTTCACTTTCACCAGGAGAATATGTTTCGGCCTTATTTTTCACAAAATTTAAATCTGAATAAGGTAGATTTTTAGTTTAAAGATGGATACTGTACTAGTAGCGTCCTTTTGTGTGTATTTTAATTCTTTAACTAACACATCGTAATTTATTAACCTGTTTGTGTGGGTTCCTAACACAATGTCGCATTCTTGTACAACGTCCAACGCACAACGGGAAATTCATGATTTATGTTGAGTGAGATGCGGCTAAAAACATTCTTCCTTACAATTTTATTCGTGCTGTTTAATTAGTTTATAGTGTTGGGTTGAAATGTTATCTGATACGGTATAATAAATTGTGGCAGCATCGGATTAAGATTAAGGGAAAGAGAAAAAAATAAACAATATGCAGCAATCTTTGGTTATCGTTAATTTTAAAATACCAAACACGTTTATGGTTTTCGAATGTACAGCAATCCACAAAAGTAATGCCCCCGCTTTTGTAGGATAGATAACTTATTTCACATTTTCGCAACAGGCTGAGAAACACGTTTCTAAAATTTCTAAGCAGGTAAAATCAATAAATCAAAATAGGTAGGGAAGTGAAGACATCGATACGTAAACATTTTACATTAAATGCATTCTTTTATTTTACTTGGAAATTTGCAAGTATAATTCAAGAAATATAAGTCTTCCTACAAAAGAGGCAAACTAGTATTTATAAAATTCAAATATGTTAACCTGGATGAAATATATATATATTTGTTTATTAGTTAGATTAGTATTATCAATTAGCTTTTATGATCAAAAAACTGTAGTCAGCCACGATATCACATTGAAAAAATTGCATAAAGTTGGAGTAAGTGCAGGACATACTGTCATCGGTTCGATTTTCACGTCAAAACACCATAGAGCTCTCTTTGCTTTCGCAGATGATCATCTAAACTAGGGCTAATAAATAATAAGCAAACGTATTACTCAATGGCAACTCTAAATTTTTTTTACCAGGAGCAATAGATATAGCAAAGTGTATATTGACATAGTTACTGGAGAGAGTTTACCCACTGCGATGTACCAGAAGCCAACAAAGGTGTTATTAATATAAAAAATATTTTCATGATCCCTTAATTTTGCAATGCTATTTGTATACTACAAAATTCTACATACGTACGAATTCTACCCGAAGTCTGTCATTTGTTAGTTCGTAGTTGTTGACCTTAGGGATAATATAAACTGTCCCAGCCTTATTTGTTAGCATTTCTTCCGTAGTTTTACAGGGTATTTAGAAAATGTCTACATAACTTTAGAGGCTCATTAGTCAGGTGTTTTGAAGTAAATAATTATAATGTATCCATATCCGAGTTTCAAAGATTGCTGAGATAATGAGGAGAAAACTGTTCAACTTAGTATACTATATCTTAAAAAATGACTAGTTAACAAAAAACAATAAAAATCACAATGATTGTTTAAAGTGGTTACCATTATGCTTCACATCGACAAACAAGTGAATTCTCGCAATTTATCGGGCCGTTGACAAATTCCTGCAGCAGCTTGATGAAGTTGATTTATTAAATGTTCTTTGTTTTTGATTGGAATAAAGTAGACTTTTTTTAAACAACCCAATAGGTAAAAAAAGTCCGGTAAACGAGCTCGCCATGGAACTTGGGCCCTTGCGTCTAATCCATCTTACTGAAACTATGTGTTCCTTCGTAGGGCCAGAGGTACATCTTCCATAAGAATCGGCAAAGTTTCTTGGAAAAATTTTAGGTAGTTTTAAGCGTTAAAACGATGTTGCACGGTATAAGGTTCAATTAAGTAACCATCGATGATACCAGCCTATACATTTATGATCGATGTTGAAATCTGGTTTTCCAAACTTTATATGGATTATCGAATGCCCATGTATACAGATTGTGGTAGTTATTTCACTCCATTTCTAGTGAACTAGGTTTCGTTGGCCCACAGAATGTGGCAAGAAATCTGGGGTATGGCCAATGACATTTAACGACCAACTACAAGATTTTGCACGCTTTGTAAATGGCAAGGATAATACCTTCGTCATGAACTTTACGCCACACTGGACTTTGAGACAAACCAAGATGGTGAACAATTCTACGGGTACAAGTAGTAGGGTCGGCAGTTATTAATTTATGGTATCATCTACAAGATCAACATTTCTGTTTTGACCAGCATGCTGACAATCTTATAAAAACTCGATCATCTGGATGTTTACGATTCGAATATTGCTGATGGTATTCTTCAGCTGCAGCAGCTGCATTTCCATGACGCATTCCATAAATAAAATGCACATCAGCATATTCGCGATTACTATACTCCATTATTATTAACTACTATTGATAATAACAACAACAACAACAACAACACTATCCAATACAAATCGTGTAGGTAAATAAAGCAATTTACCACTCAATGAATTGTTTGACAGAATTTGCTCGTTGTCATTTTACATAGCAACTAAATGGAATCTGCAGTCAGTTTTTCCTCATTATTTTAGTAACCCTTGAGAATCGGATATGAGTGTGTTATGGTATTTTACTCCAAACCACCTGTCTAATGAGCCTCTAGAGTTGTGCCCACATCTTCTTAATCACCCTATATAGTATGTCTCAAATTTGAGGCCTACCATTAGGATCGCGAAGACCGTAAGAGATACAGTGCTGAATAAATTAAAAGGCTTAGTTTGGAGATTAATTTGCCGTGTATCCGTTTTTTCAAACAAGTTCACGGCTTATTAGATATTCGGTAAAAACAAAAATCATACAATCATTTTGATCTTCTCAAGCCTATTATGAAGCAGTTGGGTGAAGTTAAGTTATATTTAACCTGATGAAAGTTTTTCTAACTAACAGTTAATTTTACATTAAGTCTTTTAGACCGGAAAGTTTCTAATAATACTTAATAAAGGATTATGCAAAGACACAGAAATGCGAAGTACCTCGAGGTGCACTAAATCCTGAGGCCGGTCCTGAACGCAAAGTATCTTCGCTTGTTAAAAATAAAAATACATAACTAAACGCACAACAATAGATGCGAAGATTAAATTACTATTAAGTTAATGCTTTATCTAAGTAAAATACTTTCGACAAAGCTGACACGAGTAGGTACATCGCTGTTAATCTACAAAAATGTCGCGTCTCTAATGAATAGCAATCTAATTTTATATTCTGCGTACTTATTTATCGATAAACAAAATTAACACGTTAAACGGCCTTCATAATTAATTATTCGAAGTAATCGACAATAAAATAATATGGAACGAACTGCAGCGGCAATGATTCGAGGACATTGCTCGCAAGCACCACTACATGCTTGCATACCTCACTTGCAAACGCGTACGTTCTTGTGGGATCAGGGGGCAATGCATAATTCAGGGCTAAATGGGGGAATTTGTCTTTGTGCGTTTGTAGCGTACACAAAACGAGGCTTACAATATACAGATAAGATATTTGATATTTTACATTTACTTGTGGCTTATCATGTGAATTAAACTAATGTAAAATGGATTGTAGGGTTTATCGGAAGTATATTACAGCGAGCAACAAGTTTGCTTTATCATCTGGTGCAGTACGATTGTTTGTTTATATTCATTTGACAATGTCTTTTTTCAGTTTTCGCATGCTGCAGGTAACAAACAATTCTTCAGAGTCTTTTAACGAAAAAGCGGTCTACCTCAAGAATTTTAACAGGCGATAGATAGAATAAAGATTCCATGTGAGAATGCCGATACAGAAGCTTCTGCATGGTTAAAACCGAAAATACTCGGCATATTTTGAAATGAAGGAATTTTCGAACATTTTATCTGGAACCGAAAGCACGTATCAGAATTCCAAAGGTTTTACATTTGTTTCGTAGATGTGATTCCAGATAAAGTGTAATTTCTATCCCTGTCGTTAAAAGCGTACGAAAAGCGACTTAAAAGAATACGAGATATGTAATTTCTAACAAATAGAAAAAAGGATTAATCTCAGATGACATAAAAAAGAACAGTTTTTCAAGGATTTAATTCTTTCAATCTTGCAAAACAATACTTTTTTCTTGGAAGATTATTAAAATTCATATCAATCGTATAGTTACAAAATTCATAAACGTTTAATTTAATTTAAAAATTGTCTATTTAGTTACTGATTGAGACTATTTCACGTAGAAAATCTCAACCAATAAAAAGGAAAGGTTTTAATTTTAACCAATCGTGGACGTATAACAGAAATAATTGCGCTAGTGCAAATTATCGACAATCTTGCACAATTGTCACATTTTATGACTTTTTCGTTTCTTGATGTTTATAAATGCTTCTTTGTTTGGAAGTATTTTGTTAGATATTTTCTATGGAAAATAGTCTGACTATACATATCCCTCGTAACATGTTAAAATAATGTCCTATAATAATCGGTAATTTGACACTTGGGATATTACTTATGATAATTAACTTCAAAGATGGGTTTTTAACAGAGAATTTAATGAGAATAATAAATATTATATTGTATTATGCGCCAAAATGAAAGAACTATTCTTAGATTTTTGTAAAAAGCTAGAAAATTGAGAAAGAAACAATTAAAACAAAGATTGGAACAATGCACTCATTAATTATCGAGAAATTAAAGTTTAAATTTTGAAATTTTGCATTATGCCACTTCCTGATAAGGGCAAGAAATGTGACAGCACCAGTGGCGGATTTACACATTTGCCGCCAGTAGGCTATTTAAATTTTGCCGCCTCTACCGACCTCTACAATTTGATACCCTGGTTCACAATCATATTAATTACAATTTTTTTGTCAATGAAATTGTAACTTTATGATTTGTGCACTATAGTCCTAATTACACCACCTTTTTCCCGTAATTAGTATGATTGTGAACTAGGGGATCGATGTGTCATGTCAGTTCCTAGATTATTTTTACAACCCAATGATTTAGTTAAGATTGCACAAGAAATAGTTTTTGAGTATATTTCTGAGCTAATAAAAGCTCAATCATGTACTACTAATAAGGCGAGGTAAGGTATGCCTTAATACTACTTACACAATAAATAATGTACAATCGGTAATTAAATAATTTTTATTGCGCTTACTTACAGTTTAAAAACAATATATTTAAATTGAATATCCAATTATTACATATTACATGTTGAATTGTTTGTGTGGACCTAATAAGATTTTTTAGGTATATAAATATGAATCTTTTTAATTTCTGTAAGACAAAAAAAATGTTGGCTCGAAATTTGCCGTCCCTGGACAACACTATTACATAGTGTAGTGTCCCAAACCCAGGTTCTGACAGATATTTAGATTTCCCTCCCAAATAGACAGAATAAAGCAATTTCCAAAAATCAATACGGCCAACACTGTGATCATCAAGCAGATTTACCTACGCTACGTCGTGTTTCTATTATAGTGATTTGAAACGCCTCTTCACGTTGGCTGTGCTGTTTATACAGAGTATTAAAAAAACGTTTAAATACTTAAGGGGCATTTAGTACGACAAGTAAAAAAAGTCTTAATAAACGTGGGTCCGCAGATCAACCGTTTTCGAGATAAGAGCGATTTTCGTTTTTAAAAATCGAAGAAAGCCACACCTTTCATTATCAGTTTAGTGCTTTCAATTAACCTACTCAAGGGAATTATAAACAAAAACGGGCTAAGCTTCGCTTACGATTTACTTTCTTAAGGGGACTATCAAGAAAGACTAAATCTCATCCTTATGAGGCAAACGGGGTGTCCTTGATTGAGACTTTGCAATTGATAATTTTTTCGAGGAACTAATGCATACGCTGTTTTCCAGATAAATCCGATTTAATCAAAAAAAACCACAACTTAGTAAAGCATTTCGTTTTCATATGACATTTACTTTATTAGTCAGTTTGCAGTCGATTCATTAGCAGTTTTCTGGTAGTGAATTTATTTTTCCACGTCAAGAAGATTCAGTTTCCGATTTGCAATACCTTATTCAAATGCTGAAATGGCCGATATGGTTTTCATGTATAGTCGTGCCAACGGGAATGCTTTAGAAGCACGTCGCCTTTATAGCGAGGCTTTTCCCAATTGTCAACTGCCATTGCATGTGATGTTTGGAAAAGTTTACCCCAACAGTTGAGGGATAGTGGTTTCTTTTCAAAATGTGCTTACGATAGCGGACGTCCAAGATCAGTCTGTACGCCTGAGGTTGAAGTACAGATATTGGCAATAGTAGATGAAAACCCCGAAAAGAGTATAAGAAGAATTTCAGCTGAAGTAGGCATAAGCAGTCCTCTTGTTTAGAGAACTTTCCATCATCAACTTTTATATCCGTACCACATCCAACGGGTATAAGCCCTTGCTCGCCCTGACTACCAGCCAAGAATGATATTCTGTCAGTGGTTTTTAAGGAAAGTTATTGAACACCCGATTTTTTCTTCTAACAACCTTTTCACTGATGAAGCCGGTTTCATTAAAGATGGAATTTTTAATTACCACAACAATCACATTTGGTAAGACGAAAATCCGCATGCTGTTCTTGAATCTAGACAGCAACAGCGTTTCGATCTGAATATCTGGCTAGATATTTTAGGTGATCAGTTATTAGGAACGGCTGTGTTTCCACAATGTTTAACAGGTCCTGCATACCTTAACGTTCTGGTAAACACTTTACCCAAACTCTCTCAATTAGAGATAGGGGTAATTGTTCGATATAACTACCTCTAGGAAAACAACGTTTTGAGAGCAAGTTTTTGGTATCAGCAGGTAGATAATTACTCACAGAACACAATTAGGTGGCCGGAGACAAAGAAAATCAATCCATTCTTGGTGAAACCAACAAGAAACAAACACGATTTTTAAACACATCTGAGGTTATGTTGCACGATAGAAACAATGAAGTTGTCCACTAAATCAGTTGCTGCACACCAACCCCCTACTGCAATATGACCCGTGTATAAATGTTATAGGCGGGGGGCCGAAGCGAGGGTGTGGTTAGGTTAGAAGCAACTAAATGTTCATTTTTTAATTAATTCCACCCCAATCTTGTAAAGGGGGAGCGAAGCGAGGGTGTGGTTAGGTTAAAAGCAATTAAACATTCATTTTTTTTTATGAATTCTACCCCAATCTTGCAGGGAGGCGAATTGAAAGAATGAATTCACCCATGCTTGCGCCGGGTCAATGTTCTCCAGGTGATTTAGGGAAATTGGGTTGTGGTACTGTCGGTTGGTACGCTGTTGGGGAGTAGTAGGAATGTAGCCGCGGTATTATGTCATGGCAGTCGTTGTGCTAGTGAACTCTCAAGATTGTTGATTTTCGAATTTTTTTAATTTTCTAAGTGTTTGGCGTCGGAGAGGTCTTCCGCAGGTGTCTTTTGATTTTCTGAATGAATATACATGCATTGGTAAGGTTAAATTCTTTCTGTACAACTTTAATTCTAGGGGTAGCTGTATCGAACTGGTACCGAGATAGGATGTTTGGTTTATGCAAGATGCATTTTACGCTTGCTGTTAGGGAGCACCTGGACAAAACATTTTATAGGAGATTGATAGGGCAAGGGGATCCCATTCCATGGCCTGCTAGGTGCATCAGAGAATTGAGCAATGTTGTCAAACAATTTGATCACAACCGGGCTTTTTAGAAAAGGTGCGGAGTTCCTTCTTGAGAAGATGTAGACCCTGTGTCAAAATTGAAGGAAGACATATCGAACATTTTCTGTGATAATAATCGTATTCTGTAGCGCTAAACGCTGAAAACTAGAAAAATTTACAAAACCGAAAATCGCTCTTATCTCGAAAATGGTTAATTTGAGGATTCATGTTCATTGAGACTTTTTTACTTGTTTTTGGTCGTACTATCAGCTCCCTAAATATTTAAAGGTTTTTTTAACACTCTATGTTTTTATGATCTCGGGGCATAAATAAATTTTAGTAGTGAGTTCTCATAATCAACATTTTAAGAACCAACATCAAATATACTGTTTGGAGGTTAAATGCTCTGACAATTACTACCTTGTAGTAGTTTTAAGCTCAAGATTTGAATTTGTATGGTTAATACTTAAATGCGAGGCTCCTAGATCTCTTTCAAATTATAAGAAAACGTGGAAACCTCCTGCTATTTGGCCAGAGATGCCACTCTTCTTTTTAATTTTATTCAAAGAAAAAATTCAGGATATCGATACTCACATAACTTGCCCTTGGTAAGATTTGGTAAAAAGAGGGAAAACCAAACACCAGGCACAATCAAAATAGAGATACTTTTAGAGGCTTGGTGCTTCCTCAACAGAACAAAAGATAAAAAACACAGTTCATATTATTTAATTATAGATTAATATATGTGCGAGCATTACACACCTATGAAGATCTAAAAAAAGATAAAAAGTTTTTTAAAACTTTCCTCCTTAAATAACTTTTTAATTAGTAAAATTATCAAAAATCGCTGAAAGCGGACATTTAATAACCTACTCTAGTCAGTTGGGAAACTTTCACTCTTCCCCAACCACCCCCACCCCAAAATTTTAAATGGCACTACCCTATGTGTGATATATCATTTTGAAGGGTATAAGATTCTCAATCTTTTACATTACATTCAGTCTCTAATTCACGAACGGCTAGGCCAATTTTAATTTTTTTTATGTAAAAGATTGAGAGTTTTATACCCTTTAAAATAATATATCACACATGTGGTAGTGCCGTTTAAAATTTTGGAGTGGGAGTGGTTGGGGGCAGGGTAAAAGTTTTCCAGAATTTTAAATGACACTACATATTTGGTTCTAATTTACGAACGGCTGGGCCGATGTTAATTTTCTTCGATGTAAAAGATTGCGAATCTTATACCCTTTAAAATGATATATGACATATGAGGTGTTGCCATTTAAAATCTTGGGGTGAGAATGGTTGGGGCAAAAAACCGGCCACCCTGAAATATTTTCAAAACCATTTTAACAATTATTATTTTAACCAGTGATTGTTATTTGATTTAAAAATCATTCACTGTTGACGCAGGATGTACAGATTAGCTAAGAAAAAGACAAATGAATACAGAATTTAATTTAATTTAAGCAGTAACAAAAACAGTCTAAATACGATACTTTCTTAATTAAAAACGATAAATGTGGCTATTTATAATGGACCTCCTGATAATTATTAGTGGTGTGTATGTTCTCCTCGAGCTTGAATTACATCATTCAACCGCCGTGTCACTGAAATTAATAATTTTCAAAGTGGCTTTGCAAAATATTTCAGGGTGGCCGGTTTTTTTGCCGGTCAGTTTATACAGGGTCGCTAAAAAGTATAAAAACACGCTGCCCTTGCAAAAAAAGATAAAAGATAAACAAATGAAATTTAGAGAGCTTAAAGTAGGTATTTTTTGCCATGTTTTGCGAAAGGAATTAAAAGCAGACCTTCAATTGTTTTTCTGTACAGCCGCCATACTGAATTTCTTTAAATAGAACACCCTGTATATGACCCCATATTTGGATAGGAATCTTCAAAACAAATTCAATGATAAAGAGTTGCTATACTTATCTTGAAAGGTTTTGGAGATAATCGCTGTTCTTTTGTCAGGAGTTTCACTATTAAAAAATATGAAAACACGCTGCTCCTGCAAAAACGGTAAAAGATAAACAAATGAAATTTGGAGATCTTAAAGTAGGCGTTGTGTGCCATGTTTTACGAAGAGATTTAAGATCAAATCTTTAATTGTTTTTTCGTATGGCCACCATCTTAAATTTCTTTAAATCGATCACCCTGTATATGACGCCATATCTCGATAGGGATTTTTAAGGCAAATTCAATAATGTAAAAGTTGCTATACTTATCTTAAAAGGTTTTGGAGATAATCACTATTCTTTTGTCAAGGAGTTCTCAACTTAAAGAACGGATTCGTAATGCAAAATTTCATGATGTTTTCATCATTTTCACTAAGATCCTGTACCTCCTTAATGCAGAAAAAACACTATAAATAAGATCCTATACGTTAAGATCCTATACGTTAAGACAATTCACCGACATGCTGCTCGTTCTTAATAGCCAATAAACAATCGAGCAGCGGACCATCATAGATCCGATAGTAGGTAATATATACGAAATACTTGCTATTGCTAGGTACCATTTTATCACGCTACCTTCAATTATTTTCTCCGGCTTTTTAGAAATTTTAAATCGAGTTCGTCGTTGTCGGCGTACACTCAACAACACCTTTTTGTAGTTAATACTTTGAGATATTCAAACAAAAAAGGCTTCGCAAAAGATTCAAAATATAGTTATGGTAAAAATCAGAAATAAAATACCAAAACATTTAAAGCAATTCACGTTGCCGCAAACGCTATTGTGATTGGTGTGACATCTTTTGATATGATCCCACCCTGTTTTTGCTTAAGTAGGTTACGTACATCCCTAGGGAGGTAAGTAAAATTGTTTTCAGTTTCACTATCAAAGTAAAAAAACAAAATTAGCTTTGTTTTTTCAAATTAATCTTTTTAATCGATCCAAAGACTTTTCTTTCAACTGCAAATATACACTTATGTCCTTCGCAGCTTAAATAACACTATTCTACTTTCAGAATAGTAAATAGGCTATTAATACATTGTTCTGCAACGTAAGTTGATTTTTCGTAGTGAGCACTGGTTGCTATTGACGACAGGGCGTAAATGAAATTGTTTTCAAGTCAACTAAACTACCATAACAAGAAATCAAAGGTGTATTATCTGCATTTTTCAAAATAATTCAACTAGTACTGCCCCCAAATACCACCAACAAAATTAATCCTCTTATACCCTTAAGTATAGTGAATCCTATATCACTAATATTTTGAACCCCATAAAAATTAAAATCACCAAATATTATATACGCCAAAAAAGTCCGTACTACCACCTGAAAATTTAAATTTCTTCTAATAGATAAACGTGCAATTCACCTTTATGTAAAATATCTGTCTATAATGTTAAAAGAATAACTTCACAATCATGCACTATTTCTTCAGCTGTTGAATTTTTGTTAAAAAACTAATTTTTACTGAACTCGCAGCAATCCAACGGATGCGACCGACGAGCTCGTTGCGTCGATTCACTCACACTCACCTGCATTTTCTAAAGCATTTCATACATGCTGCAAGGGCGCGACAGTAAACAGTAAATTGAAATTCAGAATTCGAATACAGTGAATTTAATAACTTTTAGATAAAAGTAGAAGTAACGTTTACACCTCAAAATGAAAGAATAGGGAATATTTCATTCGTGAAGTGTTGGATGAATCGATTTTTGCGCGGAAGTCGAACACAAAAGCCATTTATCAAAATTTGAAATTAAAACTAAAGATGCCATGCAAAACCAAAGAAATATCACTCCTTGTAATCAAAGTCAAATTCGTAAAATATGTTTGCATCTTCTTGTTCTCCTGTCGCAAGCACATCTTGTCCCCATTTGTTATTAAAGATAAATTGCTAGTTCGGTTTGCTCGCATAACATTCTCGACTCTACTTATCTTATAAAATACACTTTTAGCATTTTTCGTCTCATCTGACCGCACATACACATAATATAGCCGGCTGTATTATGTAATTGCATTCTTAAAATGATTAAAAGACAATCTATTAGGGTTTACAACAACACAATATTGGAAGAGTCATAACAATAATAATAAGAGAAAATAAAAATGGAACAAGTATGTACAAATGCTGCATGCAATAAATGTTTCCTTTTACATATTCTTAGAAAACGAATAATACATCTTCGTAAAATCCAGGTAGACACGACTCGCGGTGACGTTTGCTACCGTGAGACTTTTGTATTCTAGAAAAGAATGACTACTACAATTTTTCATCTATCTCTTCGTAACTTATTTACCATTACTTTTAATAACCTCTTTTGAATAATTAATAAGAAGAGATATTATCATAATCTTATCAGTGGTTTTTACTCCTACAGTTCTGATTATATTGTTAACTCTATGCGAACGTTTTATGCAAATAGCTTCCCAATGAGTAAGCAAATTCTCATATAAAAGTTATTAAAGGCATTTAGCGTGTCGTTATTTATGCATGCAAGACTCGGTTTGTGTTCTATGTTGTATTTCGTTTGGATAAGCGCATTTCTGCTCGTGGTTGCATTTTGGAATGTGGAAAAATAGTACATTCGCTTAATAATAATATAAACGAAACATCTAGTTGTCTTTAGGGTTGATTTATAAGAAAGCACATGTAGTCTTGACGTAATGACATTACCGATAGAAATGTCTTGAAATAAAATGCGAACCATTTTTGTAAAAAAAAAACGTCATTTTCGACTAAGTACTAAGCAAAATAAGTATAATTGTATTATCAGAAAATAGATACTTAAAGCTATAAAATGAATTTTTGATTTGCGTGTATGACAATTCTGCGCCAAATAAGAGTAGTTTGAACTTCAGAAATTTAAAAAGAAACAAAGAATATGTTTCTATTTAAATTGCATGGAACAAATATAAAGATATTATTCTACGGCGAAAAATAGGAAGAAAACCTCAATAAGATCTTTTCTCGAAAACGCTCCCCTCTGGAGCTATGTCGCCTTGAAATTTTGCTAAAAAGGCAGTTTTTGTAATAACCCCTTAGTAGTTTGTGCTGCAGTAATAAAATTTGGTATGCCTGTACTACTTTTGTTTACAGAAGTGTCTGAAATCTAACGCATTCATTTGGAAAGAAATTGGAAATTTACAATTTAGAAAAAATTCTGCAGCGAGAAATATGTACACACATGACTAAAAAATATAATATTCTTATTAGTTAGACTACTTGAAAAGCAGTTTTACAATAAATGTAAACTGTACTCTAAAAAATTAAAATGCGGTTTTATCCTTTACTTTAGTAATAAAATAATAGGAAAGTCGTAAAGGTAAGGCGACTGTAACCATACTTCACCACTTAATACAACAATACCTACCCAGTGATTATTACTCCATTAGGGCTTTAAGAAGGATGTCAGAAATAAGATGACAAAAGAAAATCACGAGAAACAATTTAACCAAATACAGATGTTTCTTTCAAAGTTTTAGTTTTAAAACCTTGGTAATCTGAAATTTTAGTTTTTCAAAGAAGTACATATTTTTTCAAATAGCTTTTGTACAGTAGCTTGAATTTGCAAAGATATACAAGTATAAATATCGTTATTCCTGGTTCATAGTTAGGGTAGTCAAACAATCCGGAAACACTTTTAAATGAGTGAAAAGGAGCAATAAATCTTCAGTTATGTTATGCCCTTATTACAGTATTAGCTTCGAAGTAACAAAAAAGGATTTTTGTAACTTCAAATATTAGAATTAGGGTCTTCTGTTTGGTTTCTGGTTAGTGAATATGTTTTTATTGCATTGCTGACACATATTGTCCTTCCATTTTTGCAATTTTTCCTACTAATTCTACAGTCCATCCATTTGACGATTTAGAGCGGTTTCTTTAGAAACATATTTACGTTGGAAATAGTATTTTATGAGTTTATTTATATTCAACCTTTCCCATCTTAAAATGTAAATGAAAAAGATTGTATAAAATGTATTTTGAATATAGTTGTGCAGTAACCAAAACGAAATCGTGTGGTGAATTTGCACAGTAAATTTTGTTGGAAAAGTGACAAAGTTGTTGTTTCATCATTGCATTTTTATTTACTTAATATACAGGGTGTTTCATTAATAATTGGAAATATTTCAACTGTAGAATCCTGAGCTCAAAATATTAAGATTTAACCCAAATCACTTAGAAAAATATGGCTCTTTACTGAGTTACAGGGTGTTTTATAGCAAAATTGTTCTTTTCAGAACCACAATTTGTTTTAAATGTTGAATGCATTTATTCGTTTCAAGAAATTTCAATAAATAACATTATGTTTTTCTGTTAATAGGGATTAAAGTTTTATTTGCGTAATAAATGCAATTCTATGACCCAAAAACACCGACATAATTAATACACATTAAAATCAAAATAACTGTGCCGCTTCATTTTCAACTTTAAATATCTCGAAAAATAATTACTATATCGCTATGAATGAAGAGTATGTTATTTACATAGAAAGTATTGGAGAATTGGAAAATTGGAAAATTGTGCTAAAATGGCGTAGAATTTGGGAAAGGTCAACCATTCACTTGTCCCTATCGTACGCCTCCTATGTGTTTAAATATTTTGCGTTAAAAAATGACACGTTATGATACTTTTTTTCACTCAAATGCGTGAAAAAATGAACCGTTATGGCACTTTTTTTCACGCTTCTATCGCGATGAAACAAACGCATCCTTTATAAACGAAAATTAATGAAAAATGTTGCACTTTTTTTCACGAACGTGAAAAAAAAGTTTTGTATGCAATTCGTGAGTAAAGTTACTTTTTTTCACTCGGCGGATTTGCGCACTCGCCTACGGCTTGTGCGGCAAACTTTCCTTCTCGTGAAAAAAGATACACTTTACTCACTTGTTGCATAAATAACTATTTTGGTGTGAGAATGCATAAATTATGAGTCAGGCTCCACCAGTCACCGAAGATACTTACGACCAATGACGACACTGCTCAACTGGACCATGTGGTGTCGTGCTTAATGTTATGGTCACGCAGATATGTAAGTGCACTTATTTAATAACTAATAAGTAGTTACAGCTAAATAATATTTTGGATTTATTTTTTATTGTTGTTAAGGCAAAATAATTTAGAGTTTAAGACATTAATCTGTAATAGAATCTCAGTTAATTGCGTAGTATTTTAAAATACGTCACTACTTTGTTTTTTATTTAAGAGTTACCCGTAACAGAGTTGAGGTATGTACATTTTTGTATACAATGTGGAGAACGACCTTTACCTTCCAAACACACTTTGAGGCAAAGACAGTTTTTACAGATTAATTGCAAATGAAGGCCTTGATATATTGTGCATACATACCAAATTTTGTTACCGTACTACAAATTGTGCTATTAAAAGAAAAATCGTCTTGTTTAGCAAAACTTTAAGGCAGCGTAGCTACACAGAGAAGCGTTTTCCGGAAAAAAATTATCCAAATCTCTTTCTTATTTTTTGCCGTAGAATGACGTTCGTATATTTCTTCCGTGGAATTTAAAAACACCCTGCTCATAAAATTCTCATCTTTTAAAAACAACGAAGAAAAATCAATTTTGTTTGTCATTACATCAAACTTACACGTATTAAGATTATAATGCCAAATACATTTTGTATTCTAATGATTTTGCAGCGAGATATTTACAAATACAAGTGACATGCTCAAAAATTAATAATAGGAATGTTTGATACAATCTTACATTATGTTTAACACAAACAAATATAAAACAAATAATGCATATCGATAGCTGAACTCTTCCTTTTTAAGACGGTTTTCTATTTATGTCCATACGATAACTGCGTCGAGAGTTATTAAACTTTTTGTGCAGTAGTGTCCGCGAAAAGTTTGAAAATCAGTGCTTCCCGCCAAAACTCGCAGTGTAACTTTTGCATAACGTTATAATTTAATTTAGTCGAGAACAGCTAAAGATACTGAGGAACCTCAAAAATACTTTCTTTTGAAAAATTGTATGCTTTTTCTTTTTTCTTTAAAACATTGTCTTTTGGGATATGTATTCTGGAAAATATATTTTTTTTTTAAGAAACAAGCACTTGGGCTGTTCAAACTCTTTCGATCCTTTATCTACATAAAAGACTAAACAATAATATCAGGTTTTTTTTTTAATAACTGGACTAAGAAGCTAATTTAAGAGCATTGGGGAACTGGCTTAATCCAAAGGAGACATTTATACTGTCCGGTAAATATTAATTTATAAATAACTTAAAATCGCCAGTCGGCCCATATCGTCGCTTTACACACGTGCTATACCTGCGATAACTTTTAATGCAGCCCTCACCATAAAAATTAAATATTCCAGAACACGAGATATCTCCAGGCAACCTGACCCGATCACCTGACCGCACGTCTGTGGGCACCGACTCCTCCAGTTGTGTCTCCGTTATCCTATCATATGCGGTTTTTCAGGTACTAAAAGTGGTTTTTCGAAAAAAGAGCGTGCTACGCTTTTTACGAATTTTGTTCTTTCAAATAACGAAAAACCAAACATAATGATTCACGGGAAAATTAGAAATTCGTATCTCCGAAGATCATCCGGGCTTTTTAACCGAATTTAGTCCATAATACTTTTAAAATGCGAATTTCAGGTATATTGCTGGAAACCCCATTTTTATAAACATCGCAACAGAAACTGTTTCGAATTAAAAGAAAATTCCCAGAATTCATTTAAAAACTATTCTTTCTACTCCTTCTCTTATCAAACGTCAACACAGAAAAATGCCGCAAATAGTCTGCAATTTAAATTCATATTGTTATTAATAATGTTTATATAGTTAAGTTATATCAACTTTCGTTATTATCATTATTCTCGAATGCTGCAGAAACACTTGCCTAGAGCCTACAATGCACGTTTTATTTTGTAAAACACCCTGTATAACTTGAAATTTTAAATCAATTTAAATAATAAAATATCAAAAACACTCAATGTTAAAACCGAAAAGCCAGAGAACATGCTTTTTTTCTCAAAGATTAATTTTTCATAAGATCCTCTTACCGAATTCATTCTAATTATTTAGTTTATTAATATAATACTGTAACGCACACCAGTCGAATGTATTAGAGAAGTCGAATGTGCGAGAAAGAGCGCGAACCTTGTAGGCTCATCGAGATAAACAAGGAAACGATATGTATATGCCCCAACGGGAAGAGAGACTCCAGTTACGGGGTTGTGATGCAGTGAATAGACTGGCATCAACAAACGAAATAAATGTGTGATATAAATGTGACATAAATAAATTATTCTGTACATATAGAAATAAATAAATTTAGTGAAAATAAGTATTAGAAATAAATTGTAATAGACTTAGTTTTTAAATACTTAATAATAAATAAATAAACGTTTTATAAAAAGAACATTACAATACTTATGGTGAGTAATGAGAGCGCAAGATATCTCCCCACAACACCTCCATCGACCACCCGATCGCATGTCTATGGGCACCAACTTTCCTACGTTATATCATCAAATCCGATTTTCAAGTACAAGAAGTGCTTATTCGAAAACAAGGCGTATTACACTTTTTGTATATCTTTAACTTTTCTTTACATCGGTTAGTGTTTGGTGTCGATAGAACGTATCGTTTCGGCACAAATGAAGAAAAGCTAAAAATAACAATTCACAAAAGATTTCAACATTCTCCAAAGTTTATCCGCCCATTTTAACCGCATTTGGAGGTGAGATACATAAAGGTTTGGAAGAGCTACATGCCGAGTCTCAGCATTAATTATCCAAAAATAACGACGTTAGAAGGGATGAAAGGGGGAAAGTACCTCCTAAATTTCAAGTCTTTTTGGAAAGATTAGGCCACTAAAATACATTTACAGCAGGAGATTCGTCTTTCTAGTTCAAAGGGTATCCATGCCAGGGCCGTATTTGCACAGTTTCCAGTTTTTCACGTTTTTGACCTGGAATATAGCATTTTTGTTTCCCATTCCAAGGGACATACGAGGTTATTAACTACACCTTCCTAGGATCTCGGATAACTACTCCAGAAATGTCAAAAAAAGACTAATTACATTTTTTTCTTCTATTTCACCCTAAAGACAGGCGCATGCTACTGGTATTCACCTAAGCTTCTTAACCTGATGATGCCTTGTTAGTATAAAAAAATATCAGCTCGATCGGACCATAATTAATCTAGCTACGGATTTTTTTATGTAGGCATCGCGAAAGACCATGGAAAAAAGTGCGGAGTTAACCGAATCAAATCGGTATTCTCAGAATACAAATCACGTAGATCGGACCATTCGAACGGTTTTGATGGGGCATGCAAAATTCGTAAAATGCCCAAACGGTTGTTGAAGGAAATTTAGGGTTTCTTGGTTTACTACCGACAATTCACTGACCGCTAACACTCGGAGATCTACGCCGAACGGCAAAAACCAGAACCCTGTATCCCTTATAGTTTCCGAGTTACGAGCCCTCCTAGGTTTGATTTGTTGCGCCTTGTAGGAAGTGGAGAATCGCTTCGAGCAGCATTGGACGCGGGTGAAGACCCTCTTATGAGGTATTAAATGCCATTTCGATATCTTCGCAAAACTCCCACCCCTATCTCCCATCACGGACGCCTATGGAACTGAATTTAAATCTGCGAAGAGTAAAACACTCCGGAGAATTTTACATCACAGTGACTCGGGTTCCACCTCGCATGAGGTTTTAGTCGTTTTTGTCAATTTTCGCGGCTAGATGTCATCGCGTTCGCTTTACGCACGCAAGGTAGTCGAATGTCCTAAAGCCCCACCTACTCTCCAAATTTGGTCAAGATCGCCCACGTGTTCACGAGTTATCCCGATTTCTCGTTTTGAAAAACTGCAAAACTTTCGACTTTGACCCCCTTGCTCTCCGCCTATTTGGCATTTAATAAAAAGCCGCTAGACGACGACTCGCTTATTGGCCGGTTTTAGTTTTGTCCAAATGCGAAAGCGAATTATGATTATGTAAAATATTAGATACTTATGATGAGCAAAACTTAGGTGTATTATTGGTTTACGATTTATACCAACCTATATCCTATATGTTTCGTTCAACATAACGAGCTGCTTGAAATAAACAAATATCTTGTTATCTCACTAGCCATGATCGAGACAGTTACGTACGTAAATGTGTTTTGATGTGTCACCTTGATAGTTATTTTATATGCATGGGTTATCGTTCAGTATGAATATACAGGATGGTGCATTTGATTCCGCACCATAGGGAAATGTTATATGTTTGAGAATTTATTTCAATTACTGTTCCCACAATGTTTTCAAAGTAAATTTTGTTAATAAATTCGTTGGGTAGGTAGTAGACCTTCATTGTAACAAAAACCGAATTAAGAAATCACCAATAGGAAAATCAGATAACGAAGTGTTGAAATGCCATAACACTTAAAATGTGATCAAAACGCGAAGAGAGGTTTTTTCGAGATTCTGCTTAATTTACTATTTTTTTTTTTGTTAAAATGAAAGTTTATTCATATTAGCTACCCAACTAACATATTAACAAGATCTTCCTTGACAACATTGTAGGAAGTAGGAATTTAAACAAATTCACAAATCCTTTGGTGCAGAATTAAATGCACAACCCTGCATAACTTCAAATTATATTTTAAATGAAATATACTCATTTACCAATATTCTTTTGCATTGTATAAAATTACCTTCACGTAACCATAGAAAATAAAACAGTTGCCTCTTGTTTTGGTAATTCGTTAATTTGAATACAGTAATTAGTAAAATTAGTTAATTTTATGGCCTACTTGATTTTTTTATTTGATCGCTTCAACATGCAGTGTAGTTATTGTTTTGGGTGCGAATTAAAATAATTAAACAAACGATAATATTATAAACAATATGGCTGTCTTAAAAGTTCTTTTAATAGTAAACGCAAAGATCACCAAAACTAAATATTTAGAAAGAAAATACACGTAGTTAAAATACTGTTATATACTATTTCTTACATATTTACGTAACTGAAAAGCATGAATAAATTAAATTTGCAAAGTATTCTTAACTGGATGTACCGATTGGATTTTTGCAAAAGTGTAACAATAATACTTATCACTAAAAGTTACACGAAGAAGATGCAGATGGTTTCAGTGTATGTCTGTGCGTGTATGTGTACCTATATGTGATTTCTTCTTTTAATGTTAGTTTCTTTGTCTTGGCCTCCGTGATAGCGGCCACCTCTAAGGAAGAAACAACCTGTTGGTGACGTCACATTGTTTGCAAGAGAAGAAGCGGAGAGCCGAACTTCAGAGTGCAGTAAACGGACAAGAAACCGTAGTAGATTCTCTCGCAAGGCTTAAAGACGGGAGCCTCGTCGAACGGTGATGTTTCGAATGATACCGTTTTTTCTAGTGGGTGTTACTTTCGAAATGACAGTTTGGTGGTGTGCTAATTAAAGTGACTAAATTGAAGAAGAAAAATAAATAATTTGTAGGAAAGATGGACGAGGTAAAGGTCTTTTTTGTTTATGATACAAATACTGTTGGACGATATACTTAAGATTAACTAGATGTACAAATTGCTGCTGTATTATTTCTTATTTATTTTATTAACATTCTTTTACTCTTCAAGACTTAGCTAGCAGCCCCTGTTTAATAAACCAAATAAAGCGTTATCATAGTTGCAAACTGGTTGTAATTGTAGAACATTAATATTTTAATAAGAAATCTGTGATGCAATAGAATGCATAATATTATGAACTTTGATCGTAACCAATTACACTTAAGTATCAATTATTAATTACAGAAAGCGTCGCATACACTTAAGCAGCATACGTTTCTATCAACAGAGTTCTAATTAATTCCGTGTTATTGAAACGCACTCATATTACTAGATTGAGAATAAACTGAGATAAGTACCATTTTATGTACAGGGTGCTGAGAACCTATTCACAAATGTAATACATTTTGTTTTAACGGAAATAAAAATTCCCTAAACTCATTTCAAAATTTTATTGCAAGAAAACGCAACAAGGCAATTGATGAAGAACAAAATTTCACTAAAATAGTATAATAACAATTTTATGATAATTTGAAAAATGAAAAATGGAAATGGGAAAATAAGTAAATGTTGGTATCTATGTATAAAAAATAGTAAACTACGAGAAATCTGTGAAACACATTTGAATCAATATTTTAAAGAACTACGTTATTTTAACAAAAATTGCTATATCTTCGAAATAAATATATACCGAAAAAAAATAATAGTAAAATCAACTCAGAAAGACATATCAAAAGGCGTCTATTACTTTTGGTTGTTGATTCAGTCACGTATAATGTTAAACTAACATTATATTTAGCTCCTACGTTGATGTATTATAAAATTTTGATAATTGTTATTACACAATTTTTTGTGTTTAACTGCTAATTAACTAGATTGGGTCGGTTTTCCAGTGTATCGATTTTGCATTATGACAATTTTGTTCCTCATGTTAAATATAATACCATGGTACTAATATTAACATCCTGTATACGCAACACAATTTAATTTAATAGTTTACGGTCTTCAACTGTGTGTGTTTCGATCTTAAGCACTTATAACAGTTTATGAAACATTTGGTTTTTTTTGTCAATACTTTTAAGCAGTGGTTAATACGTTGTACAGTGAAATATCTGAAAAAATTGGTTTTCTTTTAGCTTTCGTTACCGATAAACTGATTATGAGAAAGAGAAAACTTTTAAGCAAAACACGATTAGGTACTTAACAGAAATTGCGGATGATACCATGTTACCAGTCTTGTTTCGTTTGTTTGCACAACTATTTCAAGAATAATTATTTATTTAGTGATTAAAAGATTCCTCTTTTTTTCTTCCTAATTCATCTACGCAAATGTTTGTGTCAGATTTCGCCAATTGAACAAATCACGAATTAAGACTCTTTTTTATGACCACTCGAACAAAGTGCTTGACATTCTCTTCTTTTTTTGTAGAGTAGTTTACGAGTTCCCATCTTTCAACGGTTATATCATTGACATGTTACATTCTTCATCAAGATTTTAGAAATAAATAGCAGTCGCCATTATAATCTGTGTAGGCAGGTTCTTCTTACTGCTTATCCTTGTTTTTGTGATTTCGATTGAATAATTCTTCTCCGTCTTTATTAAGTCTTTTTAATATTACTGACTGAGTGGTCACATCTCTACATGTCTTTTTAATTTTTGTTTTCTTATTGAATGTTTAGAAATTGTTAAGCAGCTTCGCTACATGAAATGGAAGTTTTTCAAGGCATATTTGCAACATAGAAGGTGCCAAGAGACTCTTGGGAGATAAAAGGTTTAAGAGATACTTCTTAACTAAAGAGAAAGATATGGCATTGTATCAGTTGTTAACACGATAAGACTGAAATAATGTTGCATTTTGGACACTACTAATGTGTTTATTTTACATATTTACACTTACTTTGTTAAACTCCAAGGTAATAAATTACAATAATAAAACAAGCTACATCGCAATTATAACCTCACTTTATTTGCCTGACGCGTTTCAATATGCACATGTCATTAAATAAACCAGTTGTCATTGTAACCAGCTAACTTGATCTAAAATCAACCAGAAATTATGATCTTCAGTCTTTATCCAACGATGATTTTTAGAAGGTCAATTGCTCATTCATTAAAGGTACTTAGTATTTGTCAATTTCAATTGCTTTCAAAAATGTTGCAAAAGTAAAAAAAATGCAATGCGGTTATTGGCGGTCATAGGGTGATTGTGTACTATTAAGCGCTTTGCATAATTGGATTTGTCTCGGTGTTTGTAACAGCGTACATGCGTGTTCAATCAAAATTTGATGTTGTGTCTTTAGCATTTAGTAAAGTTCTTAAGATGTTAGTTTTGTTTAAAACCCTAGCAATCTTTTCTGAAGGTTTTCCAAAATATATTACGGATAGGTATTTAATGTTTTTAGATGAGGTGTTGATTGAATAAACTTTTTGAATAGCTAGTTTACAGTCTTTGTGTTTGATTAAGGTGTAAATCATATGAAGGTTGCTTTCTTAATGTTGAGCCTCATAGAGTAAAACACATTTTTGGTTTATAAAAAATTTATTACAACTTCTCAAAATATTCTCCGTTACAGTCAATACACTGTTGCATACGAAAGAACCAGTTTTCGAAACATTTTTTCCGCATCTCTGAAGGTACGTTATTTAGCTCGTTTTTTAAAGCAACGACAGCTTCATCGACCAAAGTAAAACGCATACCTCGCAACTTATATTTAACATGTGGGAACAAAAAGAAATCATTGGGTGCTAGGTCAGGACTATATGCCGGATGACCCATCAATTCGACATTTTGCTCGCTTAAATATGCTGATGTTCTAGCGGCAGTATGTGCACGAGCATTACCATGATGTAAGATAAGCCTTCCTCTCGAGCACCTTTCACGAGCTTGTTGAAGGAGTTCGAGCAAACAAACAGTAGTGTACCATTCGGAATTAACAGTATGTCGATCGTCAAGCGCTACAATTGTAACGTGTCCAGTAAATCCTAAAAAGGTGGCAAGCATCTTCTTATTCCGACTTTTTGCCCGGACAACCAAAACAGCCGACTGTTGCTTTTTCTCGGGACCGTATAAATATAGTTAACTTTCATCGCTTGTTACAATATTGTATACTACCTTAGATTAGACGACCCTCGGGAAAAGCGTTTGAGTATGACTTTGCACCAATTCACACGATCTGTCTTTTGAAAGTCTAATAAATTGTGCGGTATCCAACGAGCATAAAGCTTACGTACATGTAGATGATTGTGCAATATAGTATTGATCGCTTTCACACCAATGCCCAGGGTTCCTTGAATCGTCCGAATAGTAACATAACGGTCTTCCTCTATCATATCTTGTAAAATCTTGATGTTTTCCTCAGTAACAGCAGTTTTTGGGCAATCTTCGCGATGCTCATTCTTTAGAAATTCACGACCAAAACGAAATTCATTGTACCAGCGTTTTACGATAGCTAATGAACATGACTCAATACCAAACACCTTTTTCATCTCATCAAAACACTCTTGCCGACTTAATCCAGGCTTGAAATTGTAGAAAATTACTGCTCGGAAATGTTCGTTGTTGAATTTCGATTTTTTCAAAAGTTGTTTAATTTAAAGACGTACATCTTAAAAAAAACCGCAATATTCAACGAACTCCGAAGGAGTCGTTACTGAATTTGCGAAGTCTGTCTCTCTGTATGTCTGTCCGCATGTTTTGTCAAATTTTGGAATTTTGACTTTAGATTTGGATTCTACATCAAAAACTAAAGACAACGTGGTATCTTCGTTTTTTGATATTTTTAATTTTTTTTTTACTTTAGAATCCTAATCTACATCAACAAATAAGACAAACGTGTAGTTTTAGTTTTTAATATCACCTCGGGAACATGGTCAAAATGGCTGCCGAAGTCTGAAAAAAGTAACAAAACAGGAGTTCGTTGTGGTTATGCTTTGCATTTCCAGATGTTTTCTCTTGCTGTCACTTGCGTTACACTCGCAACAGATGATGCTTAATTGTCATAATAACAATTATACCCTACAATCATGGGTTTCTAGATAGGCTCAATAATAACAGAGCAGCCATCGTATTAAAAGTGTAGCCGTTGTTTCGTGCTATTTGCTTTATGATGAATATTGATTTATCGATTTTATTCGGACCGTTGGAGATCCTGCAATAAAGACATTGAATTTTTGCATAAAGTCCTTTTGCTACTTCAGTGTTGATATTACATATTACATAAGCATGCCAGGAGTCAATAAGAGAGATTAGTGGTGAATACAAGGTATTTGAATTAAAAAATGAACTTACTAAATACGGAATTGTTACTAAGAATTAAAAAGACTGCTCTAGTCCAGTTGCTAAAGCTTCTTTTGTCTAATGAAACATTGAATAAAAACGCTACTCATACTGCAACAACGAAGTATACTCAAGAAATGGCGATTCAAATGATTAGGTGTAATAGTAAATTGTTATTCAAATATAAACAACAAGAGGATGAAATTCAACAGCTTCTTGCGAAAAATACCGATTTATCTATGAAAACAAATCAATTATCAACAACAACAAAATTATGATAGGGGCAATATTAATTTAAACGTGGCAAGTGCCAAAAATTGCCATCAGTGAGAAGAAATTATCAAAATTGCTGGTGCTTGCAGATAACCATTCCAATCAATATGCAACATTTCCAGGTGTGTTTATTTTAAGCCTAAAGCTACTCTTTCGCGTTTTATCCAAGTGGTTAGTAATTTAACAAAAGATTTTAATTTCTTAGGCTATATAGTAATTATAGGAGGAAGAAATGAGGCAAAAAGTAATATTCCATTTCATAAGCTAATTTCAACAATTAAGAAATGTTTTTACACAAATTTACTGTTGTGTACTGTACCTTGTCAATATGACACTTGCAGTAGTGAAAATAATTGTATACGTTTTATAAATTTTATAATCTGATACAAAAATTTAAACGTTACTCTGAAAATCGAGATGTTATTGACCTAAATGAGGACATATGCGGAAGACATTATACCTAGATAGGGTCTTCATTTTAACAAAAGTAAACGTAAGCTGTGTACAAAATAATTAATGCTGTAAACAATTTAAGAAAAAAACAATAATAGCTGTTTGAATCGACAAGGAATTTAAAAACTTCAACTTAATATTGACAACCCTGTTACATTAGTACACAGCAAGATGATATTATAAACGTTGATAGTGATTGTGAAGGTGTTTCTTCTTGAGATTAGAACTTATCTTTTTTAGTAACTAAAAGTATCTGAACAATAATATTCCAAGTTTATGTAATAAAAATTCTGTAGTTTAGCTTTTTCTGGATTTACTTCATAATAGGGTTGATGCAATCTGTCTCTCTAAACATTGGATCGAAAAGAATGTAATTGATATGATTCACTTAACAAATTTTAATCTACTATAAATTTCACTTTGAGAATGCAGTACAGGTTCTTATGAGCCAAACATCTGACACGCTCGAGTTCAACACGTCGATAAATTTATATGATCAAACAGCTGACAATGGCGTCGTGCAAACTGCCATAAAAGAAGTGCATCGCCTATCTTTCCTGTACTGTATTCTCAAAGTGAAACGCATAGTAGGTAGTTCTTTTTGTAGAAGTTGTTTCAAGAATGGGGGTGTGAGAATCTTTTTTAAAAATAATCTTGAATTCTGCGAAATCGCTGTTAAAGAAGTGAGGGAAAAGGCATTTGAATGTTGTGCAATAAAATTAATTAACCTAAAGTGAACGTTATTGTGTATATATAGATCACTTGATAGTGATATCAAAACATTTCTTGAAAAGTTAGACAATGCTTTTAAATGCGCTTGGTAGCAGGGAGATAATCATTGACATTTTCGAAAAATCTAATTTTTCGTTATAATTTTTAGCATGATTTAATCATTATCATAAAAATTACATAAATTAACTTGTACTATGGATAAACCTACAAAATCTTTATTGATGATACTATAACTAACGTAAGTAAGTCATACAATGTTCAAGCCAATTTTTCTGATTACCATGACAGCTGTGTTTATATCTAATAGACAGCATTTTCTGTTCAAGTAAGACATAAATAAAAAGGTAGAAATTTCAAAACTTGCTTAATTTCAAGGATAATTTAAGTAAAATAAACTGGAACTTAGTTACTGAAAGCCAGAATATTCAGAAAGCTTGCAGCAAACACGAATTTAATACTTCCGAATCTTTATACTTATGACCAACTAATGTCGAAGAAATTACAATCGTTGCAAGAACATTAAAAAATAGAAATTCTGTTGGAGTTGATAATTTGCCTATGAAAGTAATTAAAGATGTATTAAGTTTGTTGGCTCACCCTCGGTCTGTATTTCGAAAGTGGTCATTTCCGGTATTTGGTTAAAAAGTGCTAAAGTAATACCGTTAAAAACTCAACTTTTTCCATGTCTTTTGTAACTTATGATAAATTAGATATGTATACATTGTTTTATTTTTATATTTTACGTCTCAAAGGCACTGGATAAATTATTGTATTCTGTTCTATTTTAGTGGCAGTGTATGTCGGTGCTTGGTGTATTCATGATTTGTGCGCAGCTAATTTGCAAGTTCTATGATGGCATGAGCCATTTAGAATGGTAATACAATCTGCGTCAAGCAAATAAAGTGAGGTTATAAGTGGACTAGTGTATTCTATTATTGTAATTTCTAACGGATGTTTACTTATTCGTCTTATCAAAGTAGCCTGGGGAAACAAGATTACATGTCATAGATTAATTCACTCACATATCAGTTTATTTAAACGTACAACTGTCATTCAATTTGAAAATTTGAACTAAACGAAGAAATGACCTACTTGAGTATTCGTGCCTACTTTGAGATTTCTACCGTGAGAGCAACAAAAACCCAACTCAAAGATATCCATGGATTCTGAATTTCTTGTCTTTGATAGTTTCTTATTAGTAAAAAAGTAAAACAAAAGCTATTAAAATAATAGAAGTGACATTTAAATTTTATTTAGGTCATTTTTTAAGTGATTCGAGTAAAATTAATCATAATTATATTAATCTACAAAACTTTGTGAATTTAAAAATGTTAACAGAGGAGCATAAAATGTTCCTATTAGAAACTTTTTTCGTAATGGCATCAAGAATGAAAATGGTGAATGGGAATATTCATTAGTCAAAATGATTATATATGACATTTGAAAGTTTAATGTTTGAATTCATAATTTAAGGATTACACTAAGACAATCTTTTAAAATTCCAAGGGTATCTTTGACTTGGTTTTTTGTTGCTCTCCCGGTAGTTCTAATGTACAGGTATAACTGAATCACTCTAGAACATACGTACTAACAGCACCAGGCTACTTTGATGACACATTCAGTGTTGTCCGGTAGCGCACTGGTTGATGTTTCTTCAAAATAATTGTTTTAGGGACAAGTTTACTTTTTGTAGGACTAAGCAAACTAATTTAAAAAATATCTAATTAAAAACATTTGAATATTTTGAGGTTAGATTTTTGAAGTTGAGATATTGTTTGATAACCAATGACGTTATGCAGATTTTTCTTCAAAGCTCCCTATTGGTAGGTTTTATATTCACAACTCACAGGTATGTGGATGAAGTCATACCCGGGATATGAATCATATTCATATTCTCTTTTTCTGAGAAAAGTAAATAAATAAAAAATAAAACTTAAGGAAGTACCTTAATTTAAATAACCCAACACATAAGAATCTTAAGCTATGGATCTCCAATACATATCCATATTGTTTACCAGAATTGCCTACATTTCAATTTAGTGAAACGTGAAAAAACGGTGATTTACATGCGAGAGTAGAAAGACTTATAGTGTGTTCGACTGACTACTTTAGTATGCTCTGAGAGTATCTCTGTCATATTTCGATACATATATGTTGCTTCTAAGTGACTCATATACTCTCAAACCACTGTAGAGCATCAGTCGATCACGTTATTATGTTCTTGCATTTAAAAACTACAGTAAATTGTTGTTTATGCTTTGTTGTCATGATTACATATGTAGAATTTGTGTAATTTGCTGCTTTGGTTTTTCTCGTAAATTTGAATTTCAATTTGCTGAAATACGAATATCGCACAAAAGCTTTGAGACTTACTTCACGCCCTTGATATATAAATAACTATTTTAGACCCGAAAGTTGAGTTTTTTAAAACCACCGGACTTTGTTAATGTGATATTATTTTTTTTTCAATACCATGCAGTATTGATGCCAGTCTGTCCGGTTGTTACGAGACGGTGTTTACCATTTTAGAAAGTTTTAATGATCCATACATTAAGAGTTGGCTAGAGGCTAGCACCTTCCTCTAAAGGAAATGGGCGGGTTTTTAAAAAACTCGATTTTACTGGAAAACAACACATTCTACAGGAAAAGCACAACAGCAACTTTTTCTGCTAAATCGATTGTTAATTCGAAAAATAGCAAAATTCTTTAGGTTTTCAGTGGCATAACAATTTTTCTTTAGACTAAGGTGCTAGCTTCTCTTTAACTTTCCTCCTCTGATACAGATATGAAACATAAAACTAAGTAGAATACTAGACAACCAAAAGCAATAAATATATAGAAACTTTCACTGCGATATCTTACATCGTTCTCGAGATATTGGAAAAACAAGAAGCTTTGATGAGACTTGGACAACCTGTATCTTGAAAACGGAGAGCTTTATGAAAAAAAGGCTATACATATAACAAAGTAAGATTTTAGTGGGGAATCTACATACCTAATATTTGCACGTATAGCATTTACACCTTGTATATTAAACAGATGTCCATCAGAGGCAGTAGATTTAATACCTTTTAAAAAATAGAATGAAAAGAAACCTGATCTAACATAGTTGCAAACATATGAATGTGAAGTTTTTGCGAAAACGTTGGGACCACTAAAGAAACCTGATGACAGAAGCTCACCATATATCCTTATTGAGTATGCACCTAATGCCTACGGATTATGAGATCAAACGAAAAGAGATATCTGGAGACGTTGGAGTTTTGTACATAAGATAAAGCCTAGGCCCGAGAGCTAGGATAAAGCTTTAGAAAAATTCAAGAAAAAGAGAAGAAGAAAGCATAACAGAAAACAAGACTGATAAAAATAGTGAGAAAACAGAAACAGATTTTAAAGTTGAAAAATCACGGAACCAAGTAGTGAATGAAATAGAAGATTACGAAAGAAATATGATGATGAAGAAATCACTAATGAACCTAACAAATCAAAATGAGTAGAAGCAATAGAAGAAGAGAAAAGATCACTGAACAAGAACAATACTTGGACCGCAACAAACAAAACAAAAGTGGAAAATAAAGAACCACTACGTTGTAAGTGGGCTTTTTACATTAAAGAAGACGAAAGGTATCAAGCATGATTAGTGGTTAGAGGTTTTGAACAGAAACATGATATTGATTTCTATGAAACACTCTCTTCCTTAAGAACAATTCAACCTTAACTACAAGAATTCATAATTCCATCTTCAGATTTGATGTTAAACCCGCTTTCCTATATGACAAATTAAACGAAGAAATGTTCAATATAATGTATATGTATATACATCCTGAAGATTATAAAAGGAAGGTAAGGATAAGGTTAATTAAATAAAGCTTTATATGGCCTTAATCAGGCTTCATATGAATAGAATTATCAATTTACAACTTTCTTAGAAAGCAAAGGATTAATCCAATTAGAAACAGAAAAATGTGTATTTAAAATTAAAGATAATTCTATCATATTAGCAATTTATGTTGAATATGGGATACTTATTGGGAAGGAGAAGAAAATAAAAGAATTACTAGAAGAAATGAAGAGAAGGTATGATATGACTGTTAACTTGATATAGAAATTAAAAGAAGTGAAAAGTATTTAAAATTTTCTGAAGAAAATCATGAAAACAAGATTTTACGAAAGTTCAATATGGAAGAAGCCAACCCAGTAAAAACACCCATGCAAAATGCTGACAACTCAAGAAATACAGAAGATCATTAAATAAGGTATACGGTAAGAGAAGCAGTAGGAAACCTACTATATTTAAGCATACGCTGTGAACTACTGCAAATGAAAATGAAATCATCATGAAAATGATCCCAATTTTATTTCATGCATTCTTTGGACTGATGAAACAATATTCACGCGTGATAGTGCATTTAATACGCACAATGTTCATCAATGGGCCGAAGAGAACCATCATGCATTGAGAGAGCACCATGTATCATGAATAACGTTTTAGTTTAAATATTTGGGCAGGAATTATTGCGAGAAGACTTATTGATCCTCATATTATCGACTGAGCGCTGAAAGTTATTAGCAAATTTCTTAGAGAAAATGTTTCCTTACCAATGATGGTGCACCCTCTCATTATGGTGTAGCAGTTTGTGAACATTTAAATACAGAATTTCCTGAAAGATGACTCGGTCGTGGTGGACCGGTACCATGGCCACCGAGATCTCCTTACTTTATTGTTCTGGACTATTTTTATGCGGATACCTTAAAAACATTGTTCACTAAACACCAGAACTAAATCTTGAAAATCTTCAAGCTTGAATCAACAATGCTGCAAATAGAAATGATACAACAGACGGTTAACCAATTACTAATCAGGGCTATGAAATGTATTGAAGTCGGCTGGAGGAAGTCATTTTGAACATTTGTTCCAGTATTGTTGTCTTTTTAAGTGTTTGTGATGCAAACCTTTTAAATCCCATTAAAATATGTGTTTGTAAATAAATTTTTAAATACCTTGAATCGAGTTTACTTTGAAATTTGGCGTTTCAATGTAAAGAACTTTTATGTCGAAGGCGACCCGCACCAAAGCATACCACTGTTGGCATGTTGATCGTTCTTTTAACACGGTACTAAAAGAATAATAAGAACTTTTTGATAACAAATTTCTGTGATATACTATAGAGTGAGTATAGACCAATAATAGTGTTGTATAGTTTACGTAAGACCTTTTTAATTCATCTTATATATTATACTTAGTAATATTTTCATCGGCGCCCATAGGGGAGGCAGAGGGGCCATGCCCCCCCTGAGAATATTACAATGTACACCAATAAAGCATTTTGTTTTAATCAAATTTATTTTTAAAAATCTTCATAGAGCACGTCCCATGAAAAATAAATACAATTCTTCTTTCTTCATCCTTTGTTAAACACGAATAAAGGTCTTCTAAATGATAAACTGGGGACAAAGGTATTTTAAAGTTTATGATGTAGGGCTCGGATGTTTAAGCCCTAAAAATTGACTAAATATGCAAGCAAAAATATGACCTAAAAACTTTTTACTCCTATTAAATATCACTATTATACATTAAAAACTGTAAAAGAGTAACACTTAGTTGTCCTCATACTTTTATTGTTTGAGCTTGTTTTGCTTATTGATCTATTTTGACTGCATTGTACCGAATGATGATGTGTTTCTTGAGGTTATCAAATGAAAACGATCGCCAATTGTCACCAAGTATCGCTTTCTAACAGGAGAAGCAGGACGTTATAGGAGCATATTAAATAGTTTTCTTTTCACATTTTTACAGGTTTTCCACCTGCCTGTTCAATATTTAGTTCCACATTCCTGACAATTGCCAGAGAGTCTTTGATGTCGAAACCAACACCTTCTAACCTCGTAATCGCATCTGATATACCGCCGATATAAAGTTAGATTGAGTGTACACCAGCTTTCTTGATAGGCTACTAGAAAACAGCTCCTATACTATCTTGATAGAAGCTGCATCATCTTTACTGAAACCATTCACAGTGTCCTTGATGACTGAATAGTTTGCAAAATAATATACAACAGCATCAAGCCCATGTTCCCCACCTGATAATGATCAGTAATGAGCTAAATTTTTGAATGTCTCAACCCCCAGTGGCGCTTCTACGAAGATCTTTTTTACATTGGATATTAAATTATCAACATCGGGAAGATTCTTACACATTTCTTCCGCTAACCTATGCAATTCATGAGCAAGACAGGTCATATGTATCATTTTTGGATAGAACAAATTCATACCTTAAGCAGCATTTACCATGTATTGCTCAGCATCAGTTATGAAAAGAAGAATGTTGTCCCACAACAGCATTATCAGCATTCATAGCATTATCAAAAAGAATTGTGATATTTGAATCATCAGCTCGTTCCAAGACTTCAGTTGTCAGTAGGAAGGCTTTGCCGAGGCGATCAGCGTGAAGTATTCCAATAATTACATTGGCTACATATCTACCTTCGACATCTGTCGATTCATCAATAGATACCCATATCTTGTTATCGGCTACACTATCCCGTTTGAGGTATTAACTGGGCTATTGCTACACTCTGTTGTGATATTTTGGCAGCGACGTTTCGGAAATTCTCTTTGCGTTCGTTCCGAGAAGGGTGGTTTGGCTTATTATTTTGCATTTCTAGTTTGATTACTACGCTGGTTGCCTGAACCACTGAGCTGCTGAGACGGTCTACTTAAGTAGTTTTGTAAGTTCTAATATAAGTTGCGTTTCCGTAGATGGATGTGCAGTAGGTTACTGTGCATGTTGCACCGTAGGGGTTTGCGCTGTTTGTTGGTGGCTGCACCGTAGTCTTTGCGCAGTATTGGCATCCATATGGGTTTTATTTCTAAGCTAACCGGACTTATCGGTTCTTCGGCTAGCACTATGTATGTAGCCTCTTTCAGTTTTGTACGAATTCTGTTCTCCTCTTTGGTCACTATTTGTGCATTGTCCCATTGGACGCGGTGGTCTTCATCTCATACGTGTTTTGCGATTCTCGATTTATCGGTTTCTCACTTCTTGATGTTATTTATTCTCGTATCAAATAGAAAGATGGTTTTGCTTAGTGTTGATTCCATGGAAATAGTTTTGTTAGTAGATTTTTTCCATGAAATTCTTGAAGTGAGGATAATCTACTTTGTTTGGCGGAATTTTAACAGCACTCACCATCATTTTACACAATTCATTTAAAATTTCCGACGTTCTATTTGTAGCTATCGATACCGATGTGCTCTCGAAGATTAGACGTTGTTTCTTCTTGATGGTTTTCACTAAACGGCGAAATTTTAGAAAGAGTTACAAAAATTTTCAATTTTGTGTTCTTAACAAAAATATTGTTTACGAAATATAACTAAAATATGACCTTTTCGGGAAAAGTGCTTAAAATATGCCCTTACATGCCAAATGTGACTTTATATATGACCAATAAAAACCACTTAATATTGTATAGAAAAGCTTAATTTGCACTAGAAATGAAAATAGACGTAACCAAAATAAATGACATGTCATAGACATACGAGACCTACAGTGAGTGAGTAAGTCGTATCAATTAAAAATAACACAAACTTTTTATTAGCCCCCCCTTGAGAAAAAAGTCTATGGGCGCCCATAAATATTTTAAAGCTGGAATTTGCTATCCGGTACATCTACTGCGATTGTTTGAAGAAATAGACCTACTCCGCATGTTGCCAGATTCGAACCTTCAGGCATGGTGGGGGTCGTATCAAATGACGTCACACCAATCGCAATAGCGTTTGCAATCAGATGAACTTTTTAAAATATTTTCTTACTTTTATTTCTAATTTTTATCATACTTGCATCCCACATATGTTTTTAACCCTAATTCTAGTAATCCACACTTCTCGACTAATATGAAAATGACTTAATATTCTTTAATTTAAAATTCTTACACAATTCCTATTATGCGTTGTTGTCAACTGTCTGATTACGTAATTACATTACATAAATTATAATAGTGTATTTATTATTTTTATTACAATATTTAACCCTTGGAATATCACTCTTTAATAAAGTAGAGTTAATATTTTGTAAAAAGTACAATTATAGGTAAATAAATGCTTGGAGTTCATTCTCCTATTATTAAAGACACGGTTGCAACGTGTGAGAGAAGAAGAAAAGCTATTATTTCAGTCGGTTGATAGCGAAGGTGGAGTTAAATGCAGGCGGCCTTGAGCTGCCACGAAAAGAGAAGACGTCTTCATCAATAACAGACCATCCAGGCAAGAGAGACTCTATAACACTATCACACGCCGGCCGATGATTATTCGGCGTACAAATTCGTGTGTCCGAACTTCCAATTTTAATGTCCAATTATAATTAAGTTTCGTGTATTTTTGCCTGTCCGACAACATTCCACAGAAACCTCGTGGGTGATACTCGAGTTTCGTTAGCCTTTTCAGATTATATATGTACTACAGGTAGGTACGCATCGTCTTTGAGTTTGCAATGGTTACTCTACCGTGAACGAGAGACATGGTGCAGCAGCACAGGCAACAGGATTTTCTATCGGCATTTGTTTTTTATTCGTTGGGTTGTAGATACGCAACTAAGTCGAAGTTGTCTGTAAACAGATGCGCTGATACTTGCGACAATGGATGATGATTTTGCGTTATCTTTGTTGTAAGACAGAAGATACCTATTTATTGTCAGCTGAGACAAATATCCATTTTTTCCGTAGCTTTTTTCCTTTTAATATTAAAGCATGTTTTGTGATATTTGCAGGAAAAGTAAAGCAATTGTGTCATTAAACCGTGCTGTTGTTTCATTTAAAGTCATTTAGCCAAGAATTTTTGCTAATGTGAAATGATTATGAAGATGCTGTTTACTATAACTATATAGTACTGCTACAGTCCATAAATTATTGTTTTTGTTCTTATTTATATGTGCTATGAGTTATGACATTATTAATAGAATATCCACAATTCGTCAACAAATCCGACAACAATAATTGTTTCACACTAGCCAAAATAATCAAAAACCTGAAATAGAATCCCATAGCTACTCACAATGACTTTTTTTGGTCGCTTGTTATTAACTGTAATTTAAGATGTATACAAGAATTTCGTTGACATGAGACACTACTATTTACTTTAGGAAATTACTGCAAAGGATAGTAATTTTAATCCATTACGAGTTGGTACCTACACAATAATGTAAACAAAAATTTTAATTATAATACAGTTTTCCTCTTGAACGTTGAGCAACAGAGTCGCTTTTTGGTGGCCATTAAAATTCGTTTAACTCACTTACATGTTGTTTAGTTTTATGCTTATTTTACGGTATTTAATCATATAAACAGGACACTTTGTTAACAATAAAAAGAATAAATTTACATCGTTAAAAGTTGGTACGTTTTCTCGTTTATTACATCAGTTATTCTTAGCAACAACAATTTATGCCTCGCCGGAAAAAGAACATTATGTTGTCGTAATTTTACCTGGATGCATTCATATTATCATTTATGTATGTAACCTGCACTTACAACATTAACAACATCTAGAACTCGTGAAATATTTACAAATTCGGAAATAAGGTACAACTGGTAATTACTTGGTACTTGCATGCCGTGTTTTTTTCTACACTTGTAGTAGTAGAGTACAATTAGGGTTTTATATTTCACCTTATCTGCACTTTGCGGTAAAAGTGTACATACGGCCTAAAAAGCATGAATTGAAATCGGCTGGGTACATAAAAACCATTAGTCGTACGAAGATTCGAGGACGCCGGGGGTGGCTAGGGGCGATTTATGAGAAAATTACGTAAAATCAACTTTACGGTTTTACTCTGCTTATTAGAAATACACTTTTATAGGTAAACGGCAAATGCTATTGAATTATTGTTAAAAATCCGTAATGTAGTGCGTTTATATGGAGTTCCCTAATTCAAAAACTTTCGTACTTGCAAGTAATCATTTTATAGAAAAAATGCTTTTTATTATTTTGTAAGTGTTGTAGAGTACAGTTTCGGGATTATAACAGTTCTTTAATTTTGAGAATTTGGTTTTCGGTTACGGGAATATTTTGAAAAATATAAATTGATGTATGCGGTCAGCCCGGACAACCTTACCTCTATTGCTAAGAAACGCCAGAGGATCTCCATTTAAGAAAAATCAACGTCTTCCTAGAACGTGGTCACATGGAAAGTATCGTACAGATCCTATTTATGTAATCTCACATAAATTTGATACCGTAATTAAAAACTAAACGACTTGTTACGAGTTTACCAAGCAACCTCTGAAAACCAGGACTTTTTTGGCGAGACCTCGAATTGCAGACGCATGAAGAGTCTTATGTAGAGTTCTCGTCTATGCAATTCCCTACAATTTGACACCAAATGAACTGCAACTAGTCTAGTAGTTACCAATTTGTACCTGAATTGCCAAAATGATCTTTTCAACACTTCTTGTAGGGGAAAACATAACGGTATGTGAGATATCAGACCTTTTTGTAGACTATTTGGCATACTACATAATTTCAGATTTACTATAGGTTCTTGAGCGTTCACTAAAACTTTAGTTAAGCTTACTACATAAAAATAACTCTTGTACAGTGGGGTCAAATTAGTTTAACTTTATTGTTTCCGGCAAAAACAATTTCTCGATTAATATATACACATTTAATAAAATTTCTAGTAAAAAATGTCTCTAAAGCTCTTAAGAGCTCTTCCAATTAATCAGATATGAGTAAAGGTTGTTTTTAGAAAAGAAAATCTGTTTTAGTGATATTTAGAAAGCAGACCATGGTATTTGAATTTTAAAATTGTATTGAAATCCAGAATAAAAGAGTAGCTAATAGACAAGCAAACTACTTTTCGCTACCATCAGTACTAAACCAGGTATCGCATAATGACAAACAATTTGACCTACCCTGTAAGGGTGATCCAAATTAGAAGTAAATATAGAGGACCCCGGAAACTAGAACAGCTAGAAAAGGGCGATTACAAGTTCTTGATCTACTTTTACCTGCTGAGTTCATTAATGCAATCACGATTTCATCATTTGAAAAAAATTGTTTGGGAACTTTTTGTATGGTTTGATGTCCAGAATAAAGTAACCGCTCTAAATTTTTGTTCCGTTCAATTGTTTTCGAGTTATAACAAAAAAAGAAATATTTTTTTAAATGGCAATCATAGTAGGTCTTGATATATCTAAATCTGCTGTTTCCTCAGCTCAGATATTATAACAATATTGATGTAATTTGCCTAATCTAGTATACCATGATTTTGAAGGAAACCAGAAAACAGCTCGTTAATAACGTTTTTGTTAAGGTGCTCAACCATTATTTGTTTGGATCTTTAGTTAAGGTTGGGATATTTAGGGTCTCAGAATGGTCAAAATTGGGTGTCGTAATTTCGGGGAAAACAAAGGAAGCATAATTCGTATGACGAATCAAAAATTAGTTCTGGAATCTAGAAGTACATATCTATGTCGTAATATAATTTTCTTACAAAAATATATGCTCTAAACAACACAAATAATTAATACATATTACGAAGAATGTGACATCATTTATAAAAAGTAACAAATTTATTTTCGTACAGAAACGCAATTCAAACGGAATAAAATACCTTTACGACAAAGAATAGGCTATGTACTTTATGAATAAAATTTTTAGTCAACACTTGGCCCACTCATTTTGCTAATCTCAGGGAAATTAACAATTCGTAACTTTCATCTAAAATAGTTGGAGTGCATTTCAACCCGACTTATCTAAGACGCATAATTTGCAGGGAATTAACATCTTTCAAACCCGTTTTACTTTGACTATTGTGCAGTAGATGTCAGTGCAGCGTTTAAGTTCCTATAAGTTTCTAAAGCGACCGCATCCCAAGAGGGAATATAATATGTATTTTGCTCTTGTGTTAATTACAATTAGAGATATAATTTTCGCATTCAAATCAGCAATTATTATTTTTTTATTTATTTGCTAAAAATGGTTATAATCCTGGAAGTATTAGTTATTTTTTGCTGCATAAAAGAATTAGATGATTGATTGACAAAATTTGAGTTTGTGTACCTCGAATTCAAATTTGAAATATTATCTTTAATGCGTTCTATATAAGAGACTCGTAACTCAATTCGCATAAATATGATGTTGCAAATGGAACCAAACAGCTGGGGGTATTCTTACATCCTTTTGGTCCAAAACTGATCTGGGTTCTGAGGAAAAAAATCTAGTTTTAACATTCCATCACTTGATATTCCAATAAGTTGTTTCTTCATGTTTGTTGCAATCTCAGCGTGTTGAAAAGAATTATCTAAGAACAGTCCAACAATAAAATAATTGTCAGGATTGTCAAATTAAAAGAAATTAGCCAATCAGGTAGTCCCCTGAAATTAGGTCATGGGTCGCCACTGGCTGGTGTATACAATATGGTCCGCCATACTTTCATCACCCTGTATACTCCATGGCTAGGTTTTTCCTTAAATAGACGACGCGACGGTTCATGTTTCTGCCGACGGGCATTCCGGCTTCGAGTGCGAAGCGAGGCAGTCGACCGGTCTGCAGCGCGAGCGGTGACGCATCGGTGACGAAGAGTACGGGCTCAACCACAAACGCGGTAGTTGGGGAGCTACCGCCAACCCACCCTCCAGAGTCTGTGTTTGGGGGGCACAGGCCTGGCCCACATCCACCACCAACGGGGCGACTTGAGGTCGCATCGCTGCATCAACCCAACCGACCGTCGGTCTCCAAGAATTGAGGGAGCTTGAAGATCGCGACCGCCACAAACCCAATCATACCCAAGATGCAGTAGATGGATCAACGGCCGCTCCACCACCAACCGGCGTCTGCGTAGGGATGCGCAGGCCCGGCCATCATCACCACACATCTCAGCCTCACCCGATCGGCCCGGGTAGCTACCGGGCCGTGATTACCAAATTCCATTCCTACCCAAACCCTCGAGCCCGGGGCTCCTCGAGGTACCTACTCCACGACGCCCGGAAATTCTTCGTCAATCCGTCACGCTTCCCGCCAAATCCGTTCCCTCCAACAATTTCCCGCCAAACTATTCCCGCCTAACAATTCCCGCCAATAATCACCACATCCATTCCAACCACCACACTGTTCTCACTGGGTTTTCCGTGGTTTCCCCAGTGGTTAAGGCAAATGCCGGAACAGTTTTGCACTTCCACGGCACACTATACACACCTAGACACCCACACACCACTACACTAACATATACACACTCTCACACGTCTCATTACACAATTCCAACACCGTTCTGAAAAGAACCGTCGCGTCGAACTCCTCGTCGTCTCTGTGTGACGGCTCGCTGGCCGTCCTTGGGTACACCATCCAACCTGGGTCATCGACACCATCACCTGCGAGGATCATGGAGAACCTGCTTCCGGCCTGCACCACCTTCGCCACCAGACCATCATCACCGTGGACTGCGGGCGTGCGGACTGCTTGGTACCCGACATGTTGGCGTGCACGACAGGAGTTACCCACCACTTTTCCAACTCACCAGCCATAGAGAGATTAAGTTCTCTAAATGGCAGCCACCTACGGTGGCATTTATTCATTGATCCTCCTCCTTCTTGTTTCTGCAGACGCTGAAACAAGGTATTCTGTGGTACGCAAATCAAGTAGACGTTGCGTTTAAAAAATTCCAAGCCTACATTATATCTTCGAATAAAGACAAAAACCAATATCGTAAAATAATTTTTTTATATTCAGCCTTACACTATCTAAGAATCTATCTTCTAAAAAATATTTTGTTTTTTGAAAAACTTCCTATCTCCCCTCCAAGGAAACTGTGGCAATCAGCAATTTGTTCGAGCCTTTCCCTAACCGCCATGTACCCATCCTGTGAAGTTTCATGGACTTGTGTGCAGAAATGCTATTATGTATGCTGCATGTTAAAAAAAAGCGAGAGAAAAGAACTACAAGAAATAAAGAAATAAGCGGCATTGTGCAAATTTATTGCTTCTTATTTCCCGCGGTTTTGAAGATATGGGGAATTCGATCACGTCAATACTTATTAGAATTGCCATTTAAATAAAAAACTGAACGGTTCTATTTACCAGAAATTTTTAAAAGCAAAAATAGTACAACCAGAATTCGTATCGAAAACATAATTAAAAAATTACTAGTACCCGAAGTAGCAGAATTAGAATTAGAGAATCGGAATCGGAATCGGAAACGGAATCAAATCGAGTATGCCGTTTCCAAAACCTATTTTTAAAGTATCAAATTTATTTATCATTAGAGATTCTATAATCATTGGCGCAAGTTGAGATAATATAGTCAGTTGAATAGAATATGTAGACTGATTAATGGAGACCATCGTATTGTTTTTAAAGGCCAAAATTTGAAACCGAAAATGAAAAGTACCACCATAACCTGAGATAATAACATAAAATAAACGAACATAAGATAAGATGGTCATATTTACTAGATTTGGCTATACTTACTTAAACAATCACTTTGTAATTAAAACAATAATTTCCAGTATAATCAACCTTTGAAAGCCTAACTGTGAATTAAGAAAGTTTGACTTTAATGTCAGTTACTTCAAAGGAACGAACCGTAATCGTATGAAACAACAGTTCCAAAACGGTTCTTGGTATCGGAATCGGTAGATCAATAATGGTTCCAAAAGATGTCAAAACCGGAATCCAATCTTTTTAGCGGTTCCTGAATCTGAACCATTAAAATTATTTTTGTAGTACCGGAATCAGAATCGGAATCTCTAAACCATAACGGTTCCGACTACTGCTATTTACCACTCCTTAGTAAATAACTGGTGTTCATTCTGTGACTTTTTTGAGTTGGTACGCCTTGCAAGAATTAATAATACTGTTGTATAAGTAGAAATGAACTAAATTATTTCAACTATAAGATGTCAAAGTCAAGTTAAAGTTAGAAATATAGATGAATTGTTGTTTTGTTAACAAAATTTGGTAAGATTTTCCAAAAACTAATGTAATATCCAACCGTAGGAAATTACAGAAGATAGTCATTAAGTTATAGTGTATAAAACATTAGAATTTAACCAAAACCTAAAGCAAGTTAGAAAAACATTAGGTATAATTAGTTTTGTTTTATTTGAACTATCCTCTATTTAAAGTTTTAGTTTGCGTATCCCTCTTAACCAACTTAACTTTAGTTTAAGTTAATTACTACTAACTTAAAAGCAACTAACTATCACAGTATTTAACGAGCACATGGTACTTTACATTAATTTACATTGAATTTGATGTACTTCTTACAAGCACGTATTGTTTCAATTCTATTTTTAAAAAACGACACTACACGTAGCAGTATTAAATTGCTATTTGAAAAAAAAACGATTGGAAAGGAAAACTAATACAGGCAACACAATATCGAACGTCAAGATAATGACTAGACCTGAATGCTGACAAGGTAATGCAAAGTGATAGGTTGAAACCAAATCCGACTGCTCAATGATTGGATCATTAACACATCAAAACAAATTAACTATACAGACCCTAGGGCTTACATAAAAAAGGTGTCAGATAGAAAAGCAATTATTTTACTTTAAAGAAGAGGAAGTTGTTAACATTTTTTGATATAAAGATATATAACGGTGCGTCCAACTTTAAAATATGAACGTATGCCTTCACATCATCGATTGGAGGTTATTAATATTACATTTTGCTATTGGTTTCCTAATAATATCGAAATGATACAACCAGAACAAAGAGGTAAGAGAAATACGGCGTCTTTTTTGTGTAATAACTCTGTAAGACAAAAGATGCAATAATTATGTGTTATAAATCACATCGGGCGTGATCAATCACGTTCTCTTATATTTCCAATGGCGGGTATAATGACTTAATTTGGTTTTTGGAAAGTAGAATCGTGATCGTTCTATCAACCTAAAATTGTTTACTTTATATTTTTTTTTCATTTTTGGATTCAAGTCTATGACGAAAATTCATTAATAGTAAGTACTTTTTAATGCGGATAGTTCAATATTTTCAGTCAAGTGTTATAGATCTCATACGTAAATTCCAATAAACGCTATCGTTCTTGCATACCTCATTAATACAGTGCAGTATACTGATTTTATCAGTTTATTGCTAGCAGGAATCCATTCATATAAATACCTACGTACCTACAATATTTATAGGTGTTTTTAAAAAGATGCATTTATTTTATTATAACACAAGCGTATGGTATAGATAAATTCTTCGGTACCTTGTTATTTACCTTAAAGCTATCTTTTAATACTGCTGTATGGTATATACATGATGTTCTGTTCTAAATTAGCAAAACTCTGTTTTTCTTTCTATTTGTTACCAAAGTGCTGTTGTATTGTTGCTCAAGAAATGCTTGAAACGTATTTATAGATGACGTCATTTATTGTCTAGACGCGAAAAACTAATAGTCTCAACCAATTTCGCTTTAACAGACCTTTTATTTTTCGAAACTTCTGGTATTTTATGTTGGATGTGATAAAATAGCAATCAAAAGTAAATATTAATTAAAATATCCTTTTTATAATGCTTTCATTAAGGTAATTTAAAGAAATAAATGTCAAAAACAAGTGCTTCAAAATTAAAATTTAAGAAACGAGTATATTCCATGATATTTGGTTCCAACCAGAGTGGATCACCAACCTGTCCCAACTCTTTTAACAATATTATACAGCGTGTCCCAAGAACCGTGGGCATAGAACTACTAAAGGTTTTTCGGGTCAAAGAAAGTCAAAAAGATCAAACTTACCAACTCTCAGAGTAATAAGTCTTGACCCTCACTTTGAGGGCTCGTATCTCAAAACCTATCCAACGGATTTTGATCAAACAATTAAAATTGATTTTAAAGGCAATTTATTTCTGCGTAAGCATATGTAATTTCAAAGTTTTCCAAACAGGCGTTTAATTATTAGGGCAAAATATGTTCGGAAAGATCCGACTTCTCACACGTATTTTAAGAATACCTGCATTCAAAAATTAATTGATAAAAATTATTCCTCCGAAAAAAACAATACTTACGTATATGAAATAGTGGACCTTAAGCTACATTTTAATCCAGTTATCTTGCTATTTTGTTAGTTAAGAATAAAGTTATAATGAAGAATCGTGCCCCACTCCGCTTACTTGAAAAGATATTTAAAAAATTCTTGCTACTTGCCGCAAAGAAAACTAACGCACAATAAAAAACGATTATTCAAAATAATAATTTTTAAAGGCTAGACGAATTAAATTGTTTTGCGAGAAAGAGTAGGCCGCAAGGGCCAGCGAGCGATAGTGACAAACGGGACTGCTAAAGAAATGAAATTATTACGTTCATTTATTTTATTTGTTAATTTCTATAGTATAGTTTGATATTTACATTAAAGTATTGCATGCCTATTTTACGGGTCCTGTCCTGAATGTTCGAGAATAGGCAACACGTCTTACAATTTAGAGATAACTTTGTGTAATTACAGATTTTAAAAACAAAGTGGATCATGTTTGTATAGTTTGTTTTCTATAATATGTGCCAATGTCAAAATTCCTCAATTTATTCTGGTTAGAAATAAGATTTGCTACTTTAGAAAACACAACAATAAAAATTATGATAAAACCTTAAGAATTTCATAATAAATATGAAAACTTATTTAACAAAAAGAAAGTAAACAAAATGAACAGGTTTGTACAAAGGTTAAACAGGAAACATAACCAAGCAAATGTCAAACAGTTGACTTGTAAGTTTTTAAATTCACAGCAAACTATGGTTCAATAAATAAGAATTGAACTTTTTAAAGAAAAACCGACTCTGAATTGTAAGATGTGTTACCTATTTCCATACATTCAGATGAGGACCTGTAAAATGGGCATAATATCTACTGTGTGTTGGATTATAATTGATGCATACACATTTCGCATACAAAACCAAATAGTTACAAATAGGTATTGGTTCTTCTAATTATTTCAGAACAAAAGTCGAAATAAGTCTTTTGCGAGCAAAAGAAATACTGCATCTAGTATAAGTATCGTTGCTTTTTATTTTCCTTTTTCTAAAACTGAAAAAATTAATAAATTAAATTGTCTAGTTTTACCACAATCAAATACGCATTGGAATCATTTTAATAATGTTGAAATAATTCCAATGCATATTTGATTTTAATTTTTCGTTTTAGAAAATGGAAAATAAAAAGCAACTACGCATACAGTTGAAGTGATCTTTTCTACAAAAGAATCCACGTACAGTTTTACTTTAAAATAATTAGGAGAACTAATATTTGCAACGTTTGGTTTTGTGTGGGAAACGTGTACGGCTCAGTTATAATCAACACACGGTATATTTACTTTGATTTCATCTGTAATTGTTTTCTTTTTCTGCTTACACCTGCAGGGTGTGCAGAAAGTAATAAGACAACGTTTAAAGGTGGATTTCTTAGGTTAAAATAGGTCGATTGAACTCAACTTGCAATAAGCAAAATTGCTTCCTCAAAAAGTTGAGATTTTCCTTTTTATTTTTTACTTCTTCTTCTTCTTCTTCTTCTTCTTATCCTTTTGCCTTTTCGGGCATCGGATTCTATGAGTCCGGATTTTCCTTGATCCACTTCTTTCATCCTTTTCTGTCTCTCGCTAGTATTTTTTTATTTCTTCTTGGATCTTTTCTCTCGCTTTTTCCTTTTTTGTAATTTGTCCTATCCAAAGTCTTCCTTGATCTTCCCATTTTCTTTTTCTTTAATTTTTTCTTTTCTGATACCTTTGTGATTATTTCATTTTCATAATATATCCGTACCAGTTCAATTGTCTTTTTTCTATTTTCTTTAATAACGGGTTTTGTTCCACTATCTCTCTTATTCTTTCATTTTGTATCCTACCCCATTTTGTATCCTACCCCATTTTGTTTTTCCTGTTATTTTGCGAAGAAGTTTCATTTCCATCGCGGTTATTTTTCTTTTGGATAACCCAATTTTCATTTGCGTATAGGATAGTAGATATTGTGACGGTATTGTATTCCTTTAACTTAGCTCTCTGATCTATTTCTTTCTTTCCTAGTGTGGATTTATTTAAGACATAATAGGTTCTATTTCCCTTTTGCACTCTGTTATTTCTATCTCCATTACTCTATCTTCTGTTATTGCAGTCTCTAGATATGCATATTGTGATATTCTTTCTTATCTGATTCTTTTGCATTTTATTTTTCTTTCTTCCCTTCTGTGTTTCTTCTTAATTACTATCATTGTTTTACTTTTATCTGTATTCACCATCATTCCCACTTTTTCTATTTCTGTAGGCCTACTAATTTTTGAATTTTCTTCTGTATATCTGCCATTATAACCACATCATCGGCATGCATCAATGATTGATGATCAATATGCTCAGTTCTAGGTTTTTGTGCATTGCAGTCAATTATTGTATCCATACCCCCATCTTATCTTTGACATTTTTAATTATTCTATCCATTATTATTATGAATAACAAGAGGCTTGAGCTATCTTCTCGTTTTATCTCTTTTTTGGACTGAACTCGTTTGATGCTGTTCTTGGTGTTTGTATTTTTCCTTTAACGTTTTTAATAAACTTTTTATTACGATATCTATTTCACGTAAAGAGATAATGCGTCACAGATTTATTTTTAATCAAAGACAACACGCACCTATTTGAAATGTATATTGAAAAGAGAGATATATATTGAACCGTTAGCATTCCATTTACGTAGAAGGTGTATGACAAGGATAACACTAGAGACAGTAGACGTGATTGCACGTAAATTTGAGCTATATATCGAAAATGTCAAACGTATTTGAATTTTCAAATTGACATTTGTTTACATTTAAACAACAAAAACAGTTCTTTGAAGAATTATAATTAAACAATTTTCCGTTTATTAGTTTTAAAGTAAGTAGTAAGATTAATAAAAGTTAATTCTAAAATAAACTTATAAGTACTTTTTAAAAATCAATGTCAGTTATTGTTTATCTGTCAATCTACCGTCGCTAAAATAGGACGTGTAGAAAGTTTTCAGTTGAGCCATTTATTGTTTATCTCTTTACATGAAATAGATATTATTTATTAATTCGAATGGTACTTCCAAATCTTTTAGACAATTCCAGATACTTATTCTATTCACTATATTGAATGCCGTTCTCAGGTCAATGAAAGTTAATAATAGTCCCTCCCCTTCTTTTGTTTCCTTCTTAATCAGATTTCAAATTCTAAATATATTATCATTGGTTTGTCATTTGGTCTGAATGCAGCTTGTTCCTCATGTAATTTATTTTATATTTCTTCGTTTAGTTTCCCTTCCACTACCCTTGTATAAACCTTGAAGCACATGAATAATAGGCATATCGCTCGGTAGTTGTCGCAACTCAAATTGTTCTCCCGTTGCACACTATATCTAGAACCTTTAAGATCGAGATTCATAAGATGGCAAAAGTCGTTAGACATTCGTTATAATTTCCTGTTTTCTAAGCAAAAGCTCTCTACGAATGACACTGAAGCCAGAACTTTTTTTAAGATACACGTGCTACAATCTAATTTTTTTTTGTAGATATCGGTAATCGTTCCGTCGAGTAACAATTCAAGCAGCATCGATTGGTGGTTGGGTGCCGATGAAGAAGACGCAAGTTCGCCTTTACCACTGGACGCTAGTGAAGGTGGTTTATGGTCTGGCAATTTTGTGCCTCCACCACCAAGGCCGATTTTTCTAGACGAAGGCGTCACTCCAGACGGTTTAACGACGTGTGATCTTTGCTCCTGGGCATGGCAAAACAGTAACGCATTCACACTGGATGCGGCAATGGGTTAGTATAAGCTGATGTAGAATGGCACAAACTTTTGCACCATTAACAAGAAACTAAAATACTCCTTACAGATTGTATAAACCCTCCTTATTTTGTAAATTGTCGTTAGAATAACGATATCAATAATTAACGACAATCATCAGTGTTCTGGTAACTGTTTTCCAAATAATATCTACCTATTTTGTAAGTCAGATCGTGAAGTGTAACCTTGGAAATTGTGATCGTTTAAGATTTGTCATATCAAACTATCTAAGAAAATGCAAAATAAATAATTCAGTCATTAGTTGTGCTAAAAAATCGCGAAGATACGAATCTTTTAACAAAACAAATAATAAAAATGTTTTAATTCATATTTGGAAAGATTTCGAAATAACAGTGCCCCTTTCAAACCGCTATTCGCGATTTTTCGGTAATATCGGAACCAGTGATCACGTCATCGACATTTTTCTTAAATGGCAACGCAGCATCTTTTTGGTATTTCTTGATAATTTGCGACTGAGATTAATTAAACGCATAACGTGGAAAATTTAGAACTGCAATTAGACATATTGTATAACCTTAGAAGGTGCTGGTGTTTTTGCTTAGTTTTACATGTATTTATATCTCTGTTTTTATCTGCTATTACCTAACAAAATAACATCTATGTATTTATGACTAAGTTTATATGTTTATAAATTATAAATTAGCAACATACATTCCAACACCGTCACTAGTGTTACTACTACCGCCACCAACGGTAATGTCAGTCGCGAATTCTAAATGTTCTCTTTCTAGTACTATAAAAGTTGTCGTAGGTTACATAATAAAAAGACTAAGAAAACTCGCTTTAAATATTTAGGTTTCTTAGTTACTACTCAAAGTAACAAAGGAAAGAAACTAAAATAGACCGAGCGGAGCCTGTAGTTTCCCTACGTCATCGAGTACAAGAAAGAATTGCGTTCGTACTGAAACTATATAGACATAAAACAAAATCATTGGCCGGGTTAAAAGTACACATAGGTGACTTCTGCTACGGTATAGAAGAAGATGTAAGCTATAGTTTAACGTTGGTTTCGTTTCTGTACTCGATAACATGATGTAGATGTTGTTAGGTACAGGGAAATAGCTTCAAACACTCATCTTTCGAGTAGATGAAGTGGGTTGCAATGCACTCGTAGTATGAGTGGGCGCGCTCGGCGTAGTTGCCCTTACATCAGCAGTGACGGTGAAGCGGACAGATAACTGGAGACCGAACCAGTGAAGCAGCAGCAGGAATGGTGATTTTTGCTTTGCTTTTTGCTTTCTAGCAGTCTGCCAGGGAGTTACGACGAGGTAGGGGAAAGCAGCCGACCTCTACCTCATGGTAATGTTATCTACCATCCCTGTACCTAACAACGTAACTGAACAGCAAGAAATCGTACCAGAAGTAACTTATTTACTCCGATCTCGGCCAGTGAGTTTTAGGCACACCCGTTTTTTTTGTATTATGCCTATTGTTGTACTTTCATTACAAACACGATTTTTTCTTGTACCCGATGACTCAGGGTAAACTAAGGTCCCTGCTTTGACTAATACAGGACTTTAGATTAAATGCTGGAAATGTTGATTCGGAACATCCTGGTAATGCCGTAACCGATAGATGAATTCCAGTTCAGCGTTATGCACTATTTCTTGGACTATACGTTGAATTTCATCAGAAACTCGATTTTGAACTTTTTTAAATTTTATTTCAAGACTTGCTACTGTAGACCTTGGTGTGTAGATTTACCATAGGAAGTATTCGAAAAACGTTAAACTCGGGAATCGCGGTAGCCATTCGTCATCCGCCACTCTCAATTTATTTATGTAGACACACGTCGTCTAAATATTTCCAAACTAAAAGCAGTATAATGCGGTGAGCATAATTTTGCTGATACTATGTGCTGCCATTGGATAAGTCCTCATTCACTTAATTTGGAAATGAAATCTTAAACTGTTGAAAGCTCACTGAAATCGCCGGATTTAATGCTTCTTGGCTTATCTGCAATTGTGAACTTGAAATATTGAGGAGCTTCGCGGTCGTGATTGTTGTTACTACGCAACACGCATCGACAGTTACAGATCTCTTGTAATATTACTTACTAACAGATTAATTTTTATTTCGGAATGAATAATTTTTGGTTTAAGGAACGTAGATGAAAAAATCAAATGTGTTTGTGTATTTCAATAGTCTTGCCTTTGGTTTGTAAAATAAACGGTACACGCAAAAAAGAAGTGTCAATAGCTATTACATGCTTTAATTAAGAAGACAGAGCTGAGTTATACAATCATAATTTTGGTTACATTTAAAGAGTATATGAGATAAATGGCTGAAATATTGAAGTTTGTTAACTAATTGTGTAAAGTTATTAACAGAATATTAGTTATATAATAGTAATAATAATGAAAGATATGCAGGGCGTATCATTTAGAAAAATGAATAAAATTATGTGTCTCGTTTCTATATCACCCTGTATAAAGAGATAATATACAAGGTGTCTGGAAAGTAATGGTACAGCATTTAAGAGTGGATTCCTGGGGCCAAAATAAGTCGATTAGCCCAACTTAGAATAAGCAAAATTGTTTCGTAAAGAAGTTACAGGGCCTTCAAGGTTAAAATTTTTATTTTTACTATTTACTGTAACTCAAGAACTAACACTTCAATCTTGTTCAAATTTGATATACTTATAGGCTTCAATTGTTAACAGACAAGATGGTGATGTTTACTTTTATGATCATAGTAGAGAGAGCTAGTAGCCTAGCTCAATTTTGCTCATAATTCTTTTATTCTGTGCTTTTTGGAGTTTTTAAACACGAAATAGAATATAATATAATAAGAAGTATAGTGTTTTAAGTCGCAAAAATGCGAGAGAAAAACGCATTTGAAGTCTTATTAAACGTACTTAAAGGGTGTCCGGAAGGTAACGTAATAATGAGACAAGTTTGAAGGTGAATTCAAACCCATCTTTATGAGAATTCTTTTTCTTAAAATCACTTGAAGAACCATCCCTTAAGTTATACCATGTATACATTGCGTATAACCCATCCTCAAGAACTAATATTTCTAAAATTGGAAATGTAAATGCCCCAACTCTTAATGTTGATTAATAATAGTATCGTCTTCCCCACAAATATAGCAAATATGTTTTTATATGCAACCCATATTATGAGATTACCTTTCCCCCATGCGGAATTAAATTAACTAATTACGATCTTTGTTTCAGAAGCACCGGGAGAAATAGGATGGGTGTTAACACTGGTAATAGTATCCTTAATTTCTGCCGCAATAGGCGCAGTCGTAATGATTATTGTTCTACATTGCAGAAGGTTAGTATTAGTTTGTTAATAGAGTTATCAGTTTAATTTATTTGTTGCACTAACAGACACTGCTCATTATTAAGACGCCGTTTTGTTTCAGCAGAACAAAAAATCCAGGCTTAAGTGGTAAGTTAATCATAAATGTAGACTTTTAACAACATAATATTATCGCTATCAGCATTATATATTTGAACAAAGCTAATTTATTAAAACAAAAATAGAAAACATTAGAGAACAATCATAATAATTAATAAGATTACTCTACGTAGGGCTGCCAGATTTTTTTACACCTAACTAGGACGACTTCTTTTAAAAACAAATCTTTGCTGTATGGAGGTCCCCCCGAACTCCGAAACGAACATAGGGAGACAAACCTAAGCAACTTTTCGTTTGGGCACGTACTTAGAAAACTATCCCAGACTTCCCCGGAGGTCCTCTAAACAGTAGAACATGTCCGGAAAAAAGAAGACTTCTGGCAACTCTAACTGTACCGAAGGAAATCTGCCGATAAATCTTTATTGGTTTAGGTTTCACCACCTCTCTTTGTAGGGTACATCATTCAAATTATGATGGAAACACAAGAATTACAACTCGTAAGAAGATGAGATGTGAAATTTTTAAATAATTCTTTGCATTAGGTTGTCCTATAACAAAACTAAAACAGTTTACCCGATAACTTTGTAGGAAATTACAGTCAATTTATAAAATGAAAAGTAACTTTAGGAATTTGCATACTATACCTAACTTTATTACTGTGGGTACAAAAAGCAGTAAAAAAACTAATTAACTTACCAGATTAGTTGTATTTAGGTGGGTTTTAAAGATTTCACACACAAGAATTTTGAATTTTATTTAACTGTCAAAAAAGATAAAACGTGACTGTGGTGTGGACTGTCAAACAAGATATTACTACCAATCCCATAATTAGAATTTTCCAAAAATCATCTGTTTAATATATATAGAGCCATCCTTAATAAAAGATAATAGAAAAATCGTGAACTTTATTATAATTGCATAAGGGAGATTCGCTACCGCTGGGTTACAGCCCAGTTACAGCAACATTCAGATACACGCGGGCTGTAACGGAAGCACCACGAAAGAATGGCAAGAATTAAAATAGTTATTTACATATCAAGGGCCTAAAGAGAAAGTTTACACCCGCGACGCAGCTGAAGCCCAATGCGTCAGTGACGTGGTGTAGTGTCCGGTGCTTCTGTCTCAAGCCTAGGGGGTGATTTAGAGATCCTAGGACGAAAATTCAGTCACCCCCCGGGTGACGCCCATTCCGGGGGAAAGGCTCTTATACTCCGGGGCGTGCCCTGTATCCCCAGAGATTTTTTCGACTTCGCTGTCGGTTTTTTATAGAGGTTTTCTCCTCGCGGGTCGGCCACTTAAGGCAAGCCCCCCGGCCGCGTGTCCTCTCACGACGTACCCCTGCAAGGCCCAGCCGGCAGGGGTTGTTGAAGCGAGGGCCGCGGTTACGGTCTATTTGGGTGGCTGGCCACCCCATCCTCCAGTTGCTTTTTTTTCCGAAGAAGAAGGAAGAAAAGGAAATGGGATCCCCTAGCCCTCGTTACCTAATAGCGTCGGGGACCAAAGAAAGCAAGGGTTGAAGCAAGGGAGCTTCGATAGAAAAGGATAAAGGAAGAAGAACCACCCAAGACTAGTAGAAACAAAGTGTATTCTCAGCTAGGGTGGCCCAGGGTAGCCACCCCTGTACCTGCAAGTAGCAAGCCTCCAGATCGAAGTTCCTGCCGGTCCCCGACAGCTATTCTTCAGACTCTTAGTTAATTTGCGTGCTACGATGCAGAGAACTTAAGTAATCTACGTGGGCTGTGTGAAAGAATGATTTGAATTATATTAAATTAAATTAAATAGGGCCATTATTCATCCAAGGGTATAAACTGTCTTTCGGGCTGAGGTTTTACGTTTTACGCGCAACTCTGAATTGTAAAACGTGTCGCCTATTCCCAAACATTCAGGGAAGGACCGGTAAAATGGGCATACTGTATAAACTGTCAAATTTCAACAATAAATATCGTGAAAGCAACAAGAAACCAAGTGAAAGATACCCTTGGAATTTCAAAAGATTGTCTTAGAGTAATCCTTAAATTATGAATTCAAACATTAAACTTTTAAATGTCATATCATTTTGACTATTAAATATTCCCATTCACCATTTTCATTTTTGATATCATTACGAAAATAAGATTATAATATGAAAATCTTATGTTCCTCTGTTAACATTTTTAAATTCACAAAGTTTTCTTAATTATTTTTACTGTAATCACTCAAAAATAACCTAAATATGTAAGATTTAAATGTCACTTGTATTATTTTAATAGCTTTTGTTTTTCTTTTTTATTAATATGAAACTATAAAAGACAAGAAATTTAGAATCCATGGGTATCTTTGATTTGGGTTTTTGTTACTCTCGCAGTAAATCCTTGATACTTTTACAATTATGTTTACAAGCTCCTATCGTAGAAAAAAGTAATTAATTAATGCCTTGTTGTTGCGTATTAAACACGTTTTTGGGAATTCAACTCATATTTATGATTTGATCATACAAATTACACGACAGAGTTATTTGGGTTAACCCGATCTAGGTATTCAAAAACGGTTGTGCAACCGCTACAAAATTTGTTATACGGCAAATACTAAAAAGAAATTGTGAAAGTGATGAAGATGATGAGAAAATTGGAAATACACTTACTTATACAAACACTGCAAAGAATATATTATGAAACAATAAGACATTAATAATTACTTTTTTCTAGAATTTAAATTGTCATAACCTAAAACTTATAAACTGATATTTAAACTTGTCAAATTTAACGTAGATCAACAGCGCCTCTAGCGGGGAGAAAATCGTTACTGAACTCAATTTGCCATCATCTTTTGCTTGGTGTCGGTACTTTATCTCACATCAACTGGCTTTGGTCTGAAGGATAGGGGAAAAAATGAACTTTACATTTTTCTATTATAACGAATGTCCCAAAAATATTTTCTGTCGCAGACTAAACACAGATTAACACGACTTTTAATGTTTTAATGTTTAAAGTTGTCCGCTTTTGATTTATAAAAATTTAACTCCTCGCTAGCATTGATAGCCAAAACCATCAAAACGACGTACATTCTCAGCTCTAAAACAAACTCTAACGTGAATATTTTCGAAATACTCATTAGAATTAAAAGCAAACAGTGTTAAGTTAAGTTGGACTTTTTGCTAAAAGTTATCAAATCGAACTTTTAGGTTAAATCTTCTTCTCCAATGGCACTACAGCCCAGATTGGCCTTATCCTCCTATATTTTCCACCTTTAAAACTGCCTGCCACTGAACTGGTAGCTCTTCTCCAGGTTCTAATGCCCATCAAATTTTGCGAGTCCGCTGGCGCTTCATCTTCCCTTCGTTTCCGTGGCTTCCTTTTTTGTTTTTTGCTTTGCATCCTACTATCTAGAGCCTGTCGTTCTATGTTTGTACGCTTTTCTTAAATCGTTACTTTTAAAGTCTTCTTCCATTTTCTGTACTTTATCATTTTCGTCTTTTCTTTTTTGTCTTTGGCGTACTTTATTCGCTTCGAAAGTCGCTCTTCTTTCTGTAGTTCTTTTTTCCATATATTTCTTGCGTGCTTCGTTCTTTTCTTCTATGGCTTTTCTATGTCCTTTATCGTACCATCCTGCCTTTTTTTTATTCTTCTTGTTGCTTATCATCTTTGTTGCTACTATCGCTACTACTATTTACATGTTGTTCACTGCATATTTCAAGAATTAAGCCGTTATTTACATAGTACAGTATGATCTAAACTTCTTTATTTGGCTTAATTTACTTTACCAATTACATTTTGCTAATCAGTATAAATTACGAAAATAATCTTGGTTATTTTATTTTATTTTAGATGCAGAATCCAATCCAAATTCCGTCGTTAATGCAAGACGTAGTGGACTCCACACGACATCTATACCTGCTTCGAATGACAAGAATATATCTCCAGCATATTCAAATGGTGTTAGCAATAATCATCCTACCAACAGCGTATGGTCGTGGTTATCCCGACGATCAACAGCAGCACCTCCTCAGTTAGACCCGCCCCCTACCTCCCCAGCGGAGAATCATTACACCCACATGGACGAAACCTACAGTGGTGTTGGCGAAGCCTTGTATGCTGAGTTGGATAGAGAAAGTACACTAGATCGAGATAGTAATAGTCCCGCTTACCAAAATTCGGCGTACACCGATCCGGATGCCCCACCATCCAGTGCTCCGAGTAGTGCTTACTATTCTGACTTATCTGTTACTACTGTTCCTGATCGTGCTTACGAAGTCGTTGGATTAGCTACGATGCCAGTATGGGACAGTAGTATTAATGCAGGAAATAATGGATCAGACAATGCTGTACGAAGACCGATAGGAAGGTTAGCCGCAATAAGCGAAGCTGTTACTGTACCTTCAGACTATGTGTGATGATAAATGTGTACAAATGACAATCGGAAGCTTAAGTTTGAGTGTTATAGAAATGTCAACTAATTCTTATGAAAACAAAAGAAAAAATGTACTAAGAGGGCTGTGGTTGTTGATACTTATAAACACTTTTACTTACACTACCCATCTACGACATGATCGAAAAAAGACCTAACTGGAATAGGCTGCGATTGAACTTGCTTGGTTGGCAACATTGCTTTCAGGCTAGATCTAGCTAAGAAGCTATCAAATATAGCGGTTGAGAGACACTCAATCTGGAAGTTTATAGTTGTAGGGACTGTAATATTCATATTATGGGGATTATTATAAAGTGCGTCAGAAAAATGGGCGATTAGAAAATACGAAAAGTAACACAAATATTGTGTTTTATTTTTAATGATAACGACCTTTTTTTTATTTATATTTTAATTGTTATTAACGGGTTTGTAGGTCTTTATTTAATAAAACGAAGCTAGTTCCAAGCTTTCGTACATATATTTGTACTTCTTCTGGGAAATAATTGTAAAAAAAAGAAGAAAAGATTTTTTTAATAAATAATTAGTAATAAACTGTACATAATATTATGACTTCTAAAATGTGAAGAAGCATTATGTTTTTTAGAAAAATTTTTTGTTTGTAAATAGTAACAAAACAGCTTCGCCAAAATAATTTTTCTTCACATTTTAGAAGTTATAATATTATATACAGTTTATTACTAATTATTTATTTAAAAAATCTTTTCTTCTCTTTTTTTACAATTATTTCTCAGAAGAAGTACAAATATATATACGAAAGCTTGGAACTAGCTTCGTTTTATTAAATAAAGACCTACAAACCCGTTAATAACAATTAAAATACAAATATTGGGCTTAGAAAGTTTAAACAATTTTTATTTTTTTATTTATTTCTTTCTAAATATTCTTCCAATTCTAATTTTTTCTCGAATTCTTAGTTTTACCTGTGCAATATTTTGTGGGCATACATTTATTTTTTAAATGTCCACCAAAGAAAATGTTGCCAGCAGGCCACAAGCTTATAAGACATTTAAGAATGACGTAAATCAATATGGAGGAGTGTTGGCAAACAAACGTTTTGACGTGCAAGTTCGGATTGACGCTCCGAGCACTGTAGGTAATGCTTTGTTGATTGTTGATTCTCCGAAGGCTCGGAACGTCAAGTCAGACTCGGTCTTAAACAAACAAACACGTATCTGGCAAATGTCTTATAAGTCGGGGTAAGAAATCGTTCCATTCCATTTTAAATGCATCATTCGCACTCCAGATTGGAAGAATGTTTACAAAGAAACTGAGGCCACCTTGAAATATTATTTTCAAAATTAAAATGCTTCTTAAAATAGTTCAAGATAAAAATTGTTTAGATTTTTCAAAGATAATAATAATCTATACAGGGTGGTGCCTTGTCCAGGTGCATAATAGGAAATTCAATGTTAATTTTTAATTATGCTTATTGTTATCTTCCCGGTTGATTTTACGGCAATTATGTAAATACAAGAAATGTTCACAATTAGAAACCGCATAGGAAAGAACTATTTTTGTTTACGTTTTATTAACGAATTATATTTGTTATTAATAATTGTTAATAAAATGTAAGATGCTACAATGTAAATGCTGCAATTCCGCAGTTTTAACGAACGAGCGCATTGGATGAGTGATCAGGGAGGCCGCGCGGCAAACGAAAATGCCAAGGTTCCAATCCGCCGGATACCACATGATTATTCTTATTTTTTTTTCAAATCTTTATTTTATCTCTTCTTTTTTACTACAATAACAATAATAATAATTTATTTCTATCATAAGAAACTTCGATAATTTTACTAATAAAAAAATATTAAATGTAATTTTACAATAATTGTTATGGACACAGCATACCTCTGAAAAACCGAAGTTTGAATTCTATGTCAAATTGATTTGTTTATTGTAACCATAATAATAAATTATTCTCAAACTACATTTAAGTTTTTTTTATTAGAAAAGTTACTGAAACTTTTTATGATAAAAATAATAATTATTATTATTATTGTTATTGCAGTTAATTATTACAAAAAGAAAAGGCAAAATAAAAATTTGAAAAAACAATATTAATCATGAGGTGTCGTCCGGTGGGATTTGAACCTTGGCATTTTCGTATGCCACGCAATTTCCCTGACCGCTTAGCCGACGGGCTCGTTCGTTAAAGCAGCGAAATTGCGGCATTTACATTGCAGTGTTAAAAATTAATAATAAAACGTAATTCGTTAATTCGTTAATAAAACGTACTAAAAATAGTCCTATCATGTACGGTTTTTAACGTAGGCATTATTTTAATGGCATAATTGCCGTAAAGTCAACTGAGAAAATAATAAAGGGTTTTCCAATAAGAGGTGTTATTTTGATATTCAAAGAAAAGTGCCATTTTTTAATATAAATGATCGGATGTTTATTTCATTATAAAGAGGAAGGTATGCCGTTAATAGTGGAAAATAACATCAGGCAAATGACCACCACGACCACGCTTACAGGACAATATCCTTTTCATGAAATTTTCCATAACCAAATCGCAAAGTGGCTGCCCTATGTCCTCGATAGCCTCACGAATTCCATCTTTGAGGTCTTGAATCGACGCTGGGCTGTTGGCGTAGACCTTCTCTTTCACGTGGCCCCAAAGAAAGAAGTCGCAAGGTGTTAAATCACAAGATCTCGGTGGCCAATTGTGATCACCTCTTCGAGAGATAACACGGTCCGGAAACTTTTTCCGTAAAAGATCAATGGTTTCGTTGCTTGTGTGGCACGTAGCGCCGTCTTGTTGAAAGTAAACGTTGTCCAGATCAATACCATCCAATTCCGGCCATAAAAAATCGTTAATCATCTCTCGATAGCGCAATCCAGTCACCGTAACTGTTGCTCCAGCCTCATTTTCGAAAAAGTAAGGTCCAATGACTCCGCCGGACCATAAACCGCACCAAACAGTCACACGTTGAGGATAGAGAGACTTTTCAACAATAACTCTTGGATTTTCTGAGCCCCAGATCCGACAATTTTGCTTGTTGACGAAGCCACCGAGGTGGAAATGGGCCTCATCACTCAAGATGATTTTTCGATGGAATTCTGGATCATTTTCATGCATTTCAACGACCCAATCAGCAAAGACACGACGTTGTTGATGATCGGCCGGCTTGAGTTCTTGTGTTAACTGGACTTTATAAGCCTTAAGACCCAAATCTTTATGCAAAATACGGTGTAATGACGTTTGTGGAATGGCTAATTCCAAAGAACGACGAGGAATGGACAAACCTGGGTTTTCTTTAACACTTTCGGCTACAACAGCAATATTCTCGGCTGTTCTTGAGCGACGTGCACGGGTTTTATTCTTCACATCACTAACTTGTCCCAAGAGCTCGAATTTTTTCACCAATTTCTGTATTGCGGTCCGACAAGGTGCTTCAAGGTGACCCAAAAATGTTCGAGTTTTACGAACCGTCTCTGCCAAATTTTCACCATTTTTATAGTGAATTTTAATCATTTCAATGCGTTGTTGAAGCGTGTATCGTTCCATATTTATTAATGGCGTAGTTTCTACTTGTCAAATGTCAAAAAATGATAGCTTCAAAAGTGACATCTACCGAAATAGCGGGCTATTCAAAATAACACCTCTTATTGGAAAACCCTTTAGTACAAGCATAAGAAAAAATTAACATTGAATTCTATACACTTGGGCAAGTCACCACCTTACACTATATTTAAAATATAAAACATCTTCTTTTCCGCCTTCACCAGCGGCAACCTATCTAAACCGATTTTGATGATTTTTATTTTAAATTAAAGGTTTATATCCACAGATGTGTCATCAATAATTTTTATTCACTTTTAATCATAATTCTGATATGTTACAATTACAAACGAATTCTAATTATAATAAATAAACTCAATGTTACTGCACTTGCCACCTGGACAAAACGTCGCGTTTCTCTTGGAACTACTAGTTTCCAAACGTTTTTAAAAGAATGAGAATATGGTCATTATACACTGATCAGTATTTATTTTGAAAATATTTTTCGAAATCGTGTACCTGAAAAAGAACTAAAATACGTTCTTAAATTATATTTCGTCGTTTTTACACACGATCGATTCGTAACGAAAAAGGCGACGAATTTCCTAGCGCTTACTTGGATTTCAACAGAAATCTTTATACTAAAAATGCGTATTCTATAACTTTGTCGTTATGTTGAGTAAATCGTAATGAAAAGAGCCAATGTTTTTGATCCTGATAATAAACTACTGTTGAAAGTTGAGGTTATGTTATAATTGTCAACCATCATACATGCATTGAATATTTATTACTAGATGAGGCTCGGGGCGGACCGCCCCTTCCCTCCCCCCCAGGTACGCCATTGTGTAAATATGTACGAACGACAATGATGTTTATACTTAATATAATAATTGAAACCCCGATACTTTCTTAACTTTCATATCAGTGAGCTAATTAAAAGGCAATTAAGCACAGTCTGATGCAGTACGGAAAAGAAGTCCTGTCCGGATCAGTACGAAAATGTAGCCCGTCCAGTGCAGTACGAAAATCATCTTGGTACGGTGCAGTATTGATTAGAATAGATTAGATAAAGTTTAATTTTTTCACGTTCGTTAAAAAAGTGCAACTTTTTCATTAATTTTTGTTTATAAAGAAGCGTTTGTTTCATCGCGCATTTGAGTGAAAAAAGTGTGTCATTTTTTAACGCAAAATATTTAAACACAAAGCATAGAAGGTTGCCGTTGCCATGATACACAATAATTGTAATCAAACTGATTTGCACTTAAAAACGAATTTACTCCATTTTAACCCTATTTTGACATATGACATTTGTTTGACAGAAGATTTTCTAGTGAGAAATGTATAACTAGAAATAGCGACACCAACATAAATAAGTTTGGGGTATAACAGTAACCCTAAACATTTGAAATGGATTGGAATTATAGAAATGAGATAAAGTATACACAGAGGGCAATTGACGAATATTATATTTGATTATATTTGATGCGTTCACAATTTTTTTCATGAGGGTTAGCCATGAATTTTTTTGTTATTAGGTATTTTAATTTTTATTTCATTGTAGAGCTTCGATAACCTCAAAACTAATTACTGTCACTGTTCAGTGAAGAGAACCTCGTTACCAAATCTATTGCCTATTTGAAATAGGAATATTTAAACAGTTAGGATGTCTTCTTGTAAGTAGATTATTCCCATAACAATTTGATATTGTTTGTGTTATTAGAGGTAATAATAATAATAATCATAATAACTTTTGCTAAACTGAAGATATAAAAATTATTAAAGATGTTAATTCCATTTTATGCAAAACTGACAACATTGCGTTTGAAAAACTGTGAACGCATAATAAATATGTCGAGCATTGTCACGTGACTAAAGAGAGCAGGTTCAAGCACTTTACTCCATATTAAGCAAACGAACGACTTGTTTAAAAACGGAAAAATAATTGGCTGTTTCTAATCTAAAAACGAGCTCCTATTATGTTAAACTTTTGTAGATTTTAAAAGTACGTAAGTTATTATATTGTAAAGTATAGAAAGACAATGGTTAAAAGGTCCAACTGTAGAAGAAATTGTGCTAGATAATAAAATACACTAAGAATTAGATACTCTTGCTTTTATTTCTGTATGTTACTTAGCAGATCCATCTAAAATATAATAATTATCTTGAACATCTCGTAAACTTGCATCTATTATCACCATTTTAGCAACCTATTTCAGTTACCAACAGTTACTGTCACAGAATAGCGGTTACTGTACATGTTTATGTTTCCCGCAATATATTTACGGTCATGTTTTACTGCTACAATGCTCTGCTGCTCAACTTGCTCCACCTTGGGCGATCGAGCAACTTTGCTTGACATGATCTAGAGTTAGTTGCTCGACGCAAACGAACAATTTTCGAGCAGTTGCTCTGGCGCAAACGAACGCTTAATATGTTGCTCAAATTGCTATAATATGATTAGAGCAAGCAAATGAACAGACCTATTGATTGCTAACATTAGCTTTTGTGGTTTTTTAACGAACTCCGATAGAACGACGTGGTCTATTCATTTTTTGATATCTCTTCGGAAACGTGGTCAAAATGACCGCCAAAATTTAAAAATTTTTTAAAACTGTTACTCGAATTCAGTAATAAAACGGAGTTCGTTGTGGTTATGCTTTGCATTCCCAAATGTTTTTTTTCTGAAAACATTAGTGATCTTAGGGTGTATTTGAGTCAAAATGGCAACCCAAAAAAAACTCATTGCCGAGATTTAGAACAAGATTGGCGATTTAAGTCATGATTTAAATCAAGTGATTTTTTAAAAATAATCATTGATTTAAATCATTTTTATTTTTATACTTATTAATTTTTCTTTTTTAATTAGTATAAATATAATTCATGTTTTCTTGTTAATCATCGCTGTTGTCGCGCATAGCGCGACGGCTTTAGAGGTCATTCGACCTCTCTTCAGCCATTGAAATGGAATTGTTGGATGCCGATCGCGCTGCTCGTCGCTTGGGTTGATGGTGGTTCTATTGTCTTCGGCATTGGAGTTGGTGGCAAGGCAGTGAAGATGGCTTGAAATGCGGACTTCATATTATCGTTGGCGTCGCGGCGGTTCTTGGATGTTGAAGTTGGTGGTTTCGGCGGTCTTGATTATAGGATTCTTGATGGATTCTGTTTACGACGGCACTGTGGCGATGTCGAAGATGGTGGAGCGATAGCGGCGTTAGAGAAGATGTTGATTGAGGGGGGGTGGGACGTAAGTGGATAATAATTGATTGGTAAGGAAAGGTGTGGTATGGTTGATGATTGATGTATGAGGAGTTGATGGGCTGAATGTAATATTGGAGGCAAGGTGGGTGTGGTCAACGGTTTTTCTCAGAAACACAACCCCCCACGGTTCGCGCCGTGAGAGGATTTAGGAGGGAAATGGGATGGGAGTGGAAGGGAGGCACCAATGCGGTAACGGACGGAAGCAGAATTTCAGCAGCTGGAGTTGGTGATACCGTGGAGTCCTGGAGTGTTGGTGGCGACCTGCTCCCAGTTGCAGGTCGTTTGGATGAGGCTGAGAAAACGGACTGGATCTCTGCCGGCCCTGTGTCCCGGATCATAACACATTGCTCCGGCAGATGGGGTTGGAAACTACCACCCGGCGCCCAACCGGATGTTGAATTTCCTTGGAGTGCTGCTTACTTTTCTGCTTCAGTGCATTACCGCACCGACTGGATCCGGGTCGACCGTTTCGCGTCTCGCTCGAAGCCGGACTGCGTCATGTTTTCTGCCTTTTAAATGCATTTTAAATTAAAATAAATCTTGGACACTTCGACTACAATAAAATTTCTGCAATAGAAAATAAAATGCACTTTCAGAGCTCCAATCTTTTATAGGCTTACAGCCACTGCAAGTACGGACAGGATATGACAGGAATACTGCTGTCTAGCCTTGCATTTTCCAACTCGCTGATGCATGTATGTTTGAATGTTTTACGGTTGTAGTCTTATGAATGTGAAAAATTTAAGAACACTATTAAATCGCAATAAAGTGCTATAAAAATGCATCAATGTAATTAAATGTTTTTACTTTTGGGGGGTTTTATTTCAATCTACTTAAGAATACGAAAAAAAATCAAAAAAATTATAAAAATTATGATCTTTTTAAAAAATTCATTGAGTTTTGATTTTTTTTAAAAAAATCGATTTTTTCCAACCCTGATTTAGTACAATACACATTTCCGTAAAAATACAGACACTTCTAGTCCTAACCAATCGATTAGTGTGATAACCTCTTGGAAAAATTTAATTCAAAGTGGTTCAAAAATTAAATGCATCTGGTGGGCCAATAAGGGATGTTGCAGGGTAGTCCATCACTGAACACTATGAAAATATGAAATTTAAATGCAATAAATAGCTATGTTTTGCAGAAGCGATCGCCCCAACACCTTTCGTTTGTAAATGAACTTTTTCAACGAGATTTCGTTCATTTGGTAATCGTTAAATAAATACGGAATGATATAATTCGTTTTCAAACCGAGTTTCGTTTAATAACGAGAATACCGTTGAGGTAACGGTTACCGAAAAAAATTAGAATGATAAATTCGTTTACCATAGTTATGCTTATGATAATCGTTTGAGTCGATTTTTAGGTTATAAGATGTTGGACAGCTCTAAACAAGTCTATTGATGAACGATATTGTTATAGGCATTTAAAGCAAATTGTCGATATATAACTTATATTCGTCTAATTCTTTGAAAATAATAAACTGGATGTATAACCAACCAACCAAGCAAGTTCAATCGCCGACTACCCCAATTCAGGTTTTTTCTATCATAATATTATAGTATTTCCAATATTCATAGGCAGACATTTACATAACAGTTGTACAGCAACAAGATTGTATTTATTGTTTAATCGGCATAATATTTGGCACTTGCCTGTATAAAAGTGTGATAGTTAAATTTAAAAAATAAGAGATTTTTATATATTTTTAATACATGTAATATACGACATTAAATGTCTAATTTATAAAATGCATTTATTATCATAATTTTTTTTTATTTAATAATAATTATAACAATAATCTTTACTCATAAAATAACAATTGAAGTGGAATTACATTCAGAAAATGAATATGCCATGCTTGTCATAAAGCTAATACAGTATGCCCATTTTATGGTTCCCTCCCTGAATGTATGGAAATAGGCAACACGTCTTACAATCCAGAGCTTGCTTTTCTTTAAAAAGTTCAACCCTTGTTAATTGAAACGTAGTTTGATGTGAATTTAAAAACTGACCAAAGTCAACTGTTTGACATTTGTTTCGTTATATTTCCTGTTTAACTTTTGCATATAAACCTGTTCATTTTGTTTACTTTCTTTTTGTTAAATAAGTTTTCTTGTTTATTATTAAATTCTTAAGGTTTTAACATAATTTATAATTATTCTTATTGTTTTCTAAAAAAGCAAATCTTATTTCTAACCAGCATAAATTGAGAAATTTTGACATTGATACATATTATAGAGAACAAACTATACAAAAAGATATCTCTGAATTCTAAGATGTGTTGCCTATTCCCAAACATTCATAGAAGGACCCATAAAATGGACATACTGTAGAATTAATTTAATTATTCCAATTGGGGATTTACTAAACAACTAAACCAGTTATTGAATAATTCATCTTTGAAAGCTTTACAAGGTCTTTTGACGTTTTCTTCTTTAATCGTAAATTAATGCTAGTATACTGCAAGACCACATTGTAGTCTCAAGTAATGCTGTAAAACTTTGGGAAATCTTTAAATAAAGCTATATGTCTTACATAGTGGGTGTAGAATTGGTTTATGCACCACGGGGATTATAGTAGTAGATTTTTAATGTCCAATTATTTGTTTCTTTAATCATTTTACAGCAAATGTGTAAATAGGGTTTTTATAGAAAAAAGAATACTATATCTGTTATTATCTTGTTAGATTCCTTTTTCTGAAACTGGGAGATTTTAATTTTTTTAAATTACAATTTCTGCAAACATACCTGTAATGTGTGAACCAATTCTCAAAATTCACAGATTTTCTGATAATAATGGCTGATAATATATTGCGCCAGAAGTTATAAATTTGCAAGTAAGAGTCTTCCGATGAATAATTTTATGGTGTTTAGAATTGACTATTCAGTTCATATATCTAACAGCCATTTCTTAGTGTTTACCTGAATTTCAACAAAAATTTTTTTACTAAAAATCTTATTGTTTTTGTTCAATCGAAAGTGAGAATTACCACATGAATCTGTTTTGATAAGTGAAAACTTTTCATCATTTTTTTAAAAAACCAAAACAATTGTTTATAGCAATAATTGTAATCTTCACTTCTAAACTTTAATATTTTTGTTTAAAAATGTGTTGTACAGCAACAAAATCGATCAATAAATACACAAAATGAATGTGTTTTTAAAATAATCAATCCCCTTAAAAGCCGCTACAACCAGAGTTTTTCTTCACTTTTGTTTATGTTATAGAGCGACAGCAACGTGATGCATGGTAAGTTAGATTAGAATGTAACATACTATACTCTGTTTACTGAATAATTAGTTTTTTTTCAAATTTTAGTTACTTATCCTAACAGCAAAAAATACACCAAAATTAAACGAAAAGAATATAACTTGTAAGACTTTTATATTGGGAGTTTTAATGCATATCTCCCCTTTTCATGGTATTGGTCAATTAAGCACAGTAAACTTAAATCACATTTTTCGTGGTTCCTGCTAAATGTCAGAGCAAGACTTTGACACAATTATTTGATGTAAAACCAGTAAAACCTAATCAAACATCTGTGCTAAAATATAAAATAGGCATTGAAGAAACCCCAAGAAAAATTCGAAAACCATGACTACAAAAATCTACTGGGGATTTAGATCTAAACATTAAGCAAGAAGTTCTCCTTGTTTTGTATGATATGATGCAGCAGAGTAAAAACTTTATGCGTATATGTTTTATTTCTTTTTATCATCTTAGTTTATTTTTTAGAGTTACAGGACATATCATATTTAGATAATAAAGTCTTTACGGCAAAGCTTTTGCTTTTAGGAAAGCATATTACACTGAATATTCTGGGTAAAGAATTGACCATCAAATCTATTTACGAATATAACTGGTTGAGTTGGGCAGTGCTACTTTTTAAGAATCTACGCTTTTTTTTACAAGAAAGATAAGGGCACTAATGGAGAAGTCTCACATCGTTATATTAAAAAAATATTCCAAATAATATATGGCAAACCTTCAAGTTGAAAATTCTAAACCATGCATTCATTTGAATGAAGCGTGAGATTTTACCAATGGAACAGTAAGAAGATCCTGGCAAGATGAGGATTGTTAAAGACAAAAATAATATTCTGATTTTGAATAGTTACCATGAATAATACATAATAAATAATTGAATAAAAAAATAATGTCAGATTAATTTTATTGTAATAAATGTTGACGATAAAATTAAAATTTAATTAACTGCCTGTTTATTTTATTAAAGAAACTCCTATAAGTTTCAATTAGGATGCATGCTCTATCTGGAAGATTAGTGGAAATGAAGGTGAAAGGGTTGCATTATTTTGAAAAATTCATAGTAATTTGGAATTTTAGATATACAGCATGCCTATTTTGCAGGTCCTCGCCTGAATGTTTGGGAATAGGTAACACATCTTACAATTCAGAGATATCTTTGTGTAATTACAGATTTTAAAAACAAAATTGATCAAGTTTGTATAATTTGTTTTCTACAATACATGTCTATGTCAAAATTTCTCAATTTATGCTGGTTAGAAATAAGATTTGCTTTTTTAGAAAACACAATAAGAATAACTATAAATTGTTATAAAACCTTAAGAATTTTATAATAAACAAGAAAACTTATTTAAGGAAAAGAAAGTAAAGAAAATGAACAGGCCTGTACAAAAGTGAAACACAAAGCATAACCAAACAAATGTCAAACATTTGACATTTGTCAGATTTTAAATTCACGGCAAACTATTGTTAAATTAACAAGGGTTGAACTGAACCAGCTCTGAATTGTAAGACATATTGCCTATTCCCAAACATACAGGGGAGGACTCTTAAAATGGGCATACTGCAGGTAAATTATTATTTCTTAAACTGAAAAGAAAATAATATTGAATACTATGTTTAAGGAGCAAAGAGTGGAATCAAATAGTTGATGACCCAGTAAAGTTGTCTCTCTACCTAACCACGATGCATTTAAACATGTTAAATTTATTGGTATTACTTAGGCAGACGACTAGACATGTGCAATTTGCGTAAGATAGTGATGTATTTTCTGCAAGATAAGCGCAAGCCAATGGTGTAACACATTTTCATTTTATTATATGCATGTTTCTGGGTTGTAACAGGCCATGCTTTCATTTTGTTAGGTTGGAAGTGTTTTCTTTTTTTAAAAAAATGCATTGGCGATGTTGCATGTTCAGAAATTTTGCATAAACGTTTAGTACCAATTAGTTTTGTTTTGTTAAAAAGAAATCAAGTTTTCCTTATATTTACAGAATTACAAAAAAAAGACAACAGCGTGAGGTTAAACTGTCATAAAATCATAACCTTAAAGCACATTAAGCATCAATAAGATTTTACAAGCCGAGTTAATAGATAAATAGCCGGATTTACAATACTCAAACTGTCATTCTTCCACAGCCGTATATGATCCAGAAACATCGTGAACGCTGTATACATAATGCATTGCTCATGTTAAGTATGTTGATATAATACTTGGTAAACACTCCACTGCTAGCACGATCACGTCACCGGTTCTTTTCATGACGTACCAACTAACTGATACCGCTCCTTGTTAACGAGGTTGTTAAAAATGTGCCAGGCTATGAAATTTGCATGATGGGAAGGATTTTATTCCTTCTTCAACTGCAAGCAAAAAGTAGCTGCACCCTTACAACTTATTATTTTTTACAGAAAAGCATGTTATTACGAAGAGAATGATTTAGTGTTTGGCGTTTCTAAATGTTTTTCTTCCAATGTTATGTTCAAATATTAATAAAAATATAGACAAAAAAAATATTTTTTGTATAACTGCTACTTAGAAATAACTAAGAAAAGAAAACATATATAGGCGCTCAAGGTAAAGGTTATAATTCTGGTTAAATAATTAAGTTCTGCTAAACTCTGAAAATCGCAGAGGTCCATCTGCATCCACCTCTAGTTACATATTATTTCTTGTTCTTAAATTTGTTTTTTTGATATGATACGATTGGTAACCTTGTAACCAACCTGAAATGTCAGGAAGGTTTTTATTAATTTAATAAACTTACTGTTATTATTATTATTATTATTGTTATTATTATTAAAGAGTGACTACTGAAAAAAATTTATTATTTTCAAAATTAAGGCACAGTGTCAACTTACCTCTTTCTATGCTAATTTAAGGTAGTATCTCTGTAAACCCACTTTTCTATGGAATTTAATGAAATTGGGTGTACACATAAAGAATAACGTTCTCTTAGCAAATAGCTGAAATTGAAAATTTTCGCCTGTTTAATGGAGGAGATATTCGCAATCAAAGTTGGCACTTTGTACATGTTTTGCATATACCAATTAACTGAAAGTTGCATATTTCCGTCATAACTTGAAAACTTTTCTATACACTTTTTCAAAAAACAACCTATTCATAAATTAGTTTATTATGAATATTTTGAATAAAAAAAGAAAGTTTTTGCCTGATTGGTTAAAAAGCTAAACATTTTTAAATTATGCAAATTTAAGCATTTCTTGGTAAGTAGACGGGTATGTCAATGAGCATCTGGCTCATGTAGTTGTATGTATATGTATACATGCACTGTCTGAGTATAAAATACAGTTTCTGACAAAAATAATAAACACTTGACTACTGATGTTCAAACTATTTTACGTTTACAGGAGAATTTATTTTTGGACCAACTGTACCAGAGATACTACCTTAATTAAATAATAATGGTTAACTTCTAAAGCTACTTGATTGTTTTGTAATAATAAATCACACGCAAATAGTATCAGGAATAAAATACAATTATATTATAATGAAACAGTTTATTATCAGTCGCAAATAAATATCTATACATTGTAGTAGCACAGGCAAAATGAACTCTTAATAGTACACAATCTGATTGAATAGAAATAGTTATAAAAGTAATATAAAGCGATAGAATAGGCCAAAGAATCCACTTTGCCAGATACAGAATTCTAAAATTTAATATGTAGTAGCATCCTGCTCCATAACAAAACTTGTACGTAAAAAAAAGAACAATGAGCATAAATAAACAAATAAGATTGTCTTAAGAAAGAGGAGGGGAAAAGTAAATAAAAAAGAAGACAATTTTTCAGGGATTTTAGGTATAAATTTATTATCCAAGGCTGCAGTCAATAAAAGTACAGTTACATGCTACTGTGAAATCTAGGAAAGAAAAATATTTCAAGACGCAGACCAGACAAATCTTAAAGATTTCATTGCGAATTCAAATTTAAAACACGGATTTTCAATGATTTTTTTGTGAGTTCTATACATTAATTAAAAAAAAATAATAAATAAGTTACAGAGAAAAATTAAGAATACTATTGGATTCATAAGATTCTATAAATAAAATAAACGGTATAATAACCCATAACAATGAAGTAAGTATAGTTCAGTGGACAACTTTTTTTGTCTAATAATGATTTACATATACATTTCTATCAAAGGCTGAAATTAGTTTACTTGGCTTTGATATCTGTGATAATGTTTATAAATTATAGAATTAAACTATACACATAATAATTATTTTTTTTTATTAATTGGATAAAATTTAAAAAAGAAGAAAAACATAAAACGTAATATTTACTGACTGCCATAAATTGAATCAGCAAGACGAAGCTTTTCCTTGCGTGACATAATTATGTAGTAAAATTACAGATTTCTCCAATTAATATTCAAACAAAGAAATGTGGGGGAGAGGGCAAGTTGCAGATGTAATATTAACAATAAAAAATAAAATAAGAAATAAACTCTAAGATACTGTTAAATACAAAAAAACAGTCCACAGTTACCACAACAATTAACCACACTGTTAACTGTTAGCTAATGTTGCAGTAGAGCCATGACTGGTACCGATTTGTGTTGTGACCATGTCAGTCTCCGCAACTTTCTTCTGATTTATTAGGCGATGTGTCTAAGTAAATTTTCAAAGCACGTTCTCTTCTAGGCGAGTAGGACTTTGAGGTAAATTTCCCTAGTCGGGCATTTTCTCGTTGATTTATTTCTTTCTTCTCTTCCGAAGTTATTTCTTTTAATCGTTCTCGACTGTCCCTGTTAAGAATAGATGATGTTATTAATTGATGTAGTCTATTTCGATGTTGGTATAAAATTTTTTGTTGTTACTTTCTCACACAGATTATAAGTCAATTCTACAATTTTATAATTCTATAATTTTCATTTTCACACTTGCCCATGAAGTGAATCTTATCTACACATAATAGAAAGCAGTATACCTACTGCAATGGTCAAATTTAGGGATGCTAAGTTTCAAGCCTTGTAATTCCTCAAGGTTTAAACCTTGGATGTGAAGGGCTAAAGTTCTATTGTTTGTCAATGTTACAATATTGATAAACGCAAATAGTCCAGTCAACGAAGGGGTTATAGAGGACATGGAATGGGGGAGAATTTTTCTCTTGAGGAATGTGTTAGGGGTAGTTAGGAGGCAAAGATGTTAAAAGTCCCCACCCCTAGCCCTACCGCTTCAGGGGGGAGGGGGGTGAAAAGGTCCCTGTTTTCGGTTTCTTGCTTATAACTCGGAAACGGTGCGTCGTACGGTAAACAGCATTCTCTACAAAATAAAAGATAATTAAATTTCCTACAAGACTGTCTGTATTCATTTTCTTTCTATGTTTTATAGTTTCCGAGATATTCGCCAGCGCAAATCGATAATTTTTAAAAAACTTGTTTTGCCTCACATTTTTCGTCGAAGTTATCCTTCTAACTCCTCAGCCTTATGTTTTCGGAAAAGTCATCAAATAGGAAGTTTTAGAGCTTAAGATTTCCTTCAGAAATATGTATATTTACTAATTTATCTTCTACAGGTCAAAAGTTACAGCAATTTGAAATTTTCGCTTAAATTTCGTAATTTCTCAAGAAAGCTATACTCTGGTTATTATCGCTATTTATGTATTAAGAAACTGGAATTTAAGAAAAATCTTACCTAGCTTTGGCAAATTCCGCTTTCGTAATACATAAATAACAATAAAACGAAAATATAGCTTTCTTGAGAAATCACGAAATTTATCCGAAAATTTTAATTGCTGTAACTTCTGACCTGTCGATGATAAATTAGTAAATATACATATTTCTGAAGGAAATGCAATGCTCTACAATTTCCTGTCTGACCACTTTTCCAAAAACATAAGGCTGAGGTTAGATTAGGACAACTTTGACGAAAAATGTGAGGCAAAAAAAGTTTTTCAAAGATTATCGATTTGCGCTGGCGAATATCTCAGAAGCTATAATACATAGGAAGAAAATGAATATAAACATTCTTGTAGGAAATTTAATTATCTTTTATTTTGCAGGGAATACTTTTTATCGTACGACGCACCGTTTCCGAGTTAAAAGCAAGAAACCAAAAACAAGGACCTTTCCACCCCCCTCCCGCCCTGAAGCGGCAGGGCTAGGGGCGGGGACTTTTAGTATCTTTGCCTTCTAATTACCCCCAACACATTCTTTAAGAGAAAAATTCTCCCCCATGTTCTCTACAATTCGCTTTTGGGCATTCATTGACTGGACTAAAATGAAAGTTTAAATAATATGAAACAAAATAAAAAATGTACAAGAATCAAATGTATCTGATTGGTTTATGACAAATAAATAAACTAACCCTAAATATACACAGAATGCTTACATATTGTTCAGAACAATGAATGAGTCAAAATAAACAAACACCTTGCTATCTAACTAGCGATGATCAAGTGAATAAGGTTGTTTAAAGAAGAGCACAACACAAAAATCGTAATTTATTTTTTAACATATTTTTGTAGGTCATTGAAATGGAATTTGAATGATCTATGTCCCTTTTCGATACTAGGTAGTTATGTAAATATAGCTGTTTAAAGATTTGAGTGTCACGTCAAAACGCAAGATAGTTGTGTTGTGTCTATCTGCAGCATTGCATCAGGAACCGATTTATTGTACTCTTAGATCAAATTACACATTGCAACAAATACATGTCAATTCCGTTATATTATGTGGATTTTTTCAGTAAGCATTTAAGACTGTTACAGTACAGGACGTAACGGTAGCTAATAAAACAAAGATTTCTCTATCATGTTTAGGAAACATTAATATTACAACTGTGGTGAGCAAACAGAAGCATGATGTAGTTAATAAAGTTTTTATGTTCCTGAACTTGCTACAAATTTATTATCAACAAGTCAACTTGTTAAAAAAGGCAACAAGGTCATCTTGAAGTAAATTGCTGTAAGATTTATAATATAATTTATAAGTGGTCATAGAAAAGGTATCAAAGAAGACTAATGCAGTTATTACTTCAGTGTGATGAAGAAGTAGAAGTACTAGATTCAGTGGGGGACAATGTTCAAGAAGAACCTGAATTGCCTATCATAATTGATGAAAGTGAAAATTTTAGTGAGAAAGATGACTCCAATGATGATGATTTTACACCACCTTATGAAGAAGTGCATGAAATAGTGAGAAAATCGGAAAGGGAAAAGAAACCCAACCTGAAGAATTCATTACTGATGAAAATAAAGTTTGTAAATTAACAAAAGCTGTTTATGGTCTTAAAAAATCATCTAGGGCATGGAATAAGAAAGTAGACAAAAGTAATTACTAAAATAGGTTACAGAAAATCAAAATTAGAGCCTTGTTTGTATACTAAATGTAAAGGTGATGCTCTAACAACAATTATTGTGCTGTATGTAGATGACTTTTTTATATTTTCTAATGATACAGATGAGACGGAAGTTCTAAAACAAAAGCTACGTTCTAAGTTCAAAATAAAGGATTTAGGCAACAACAACTAATAGGTAGTCTGATGTATTTAAGTGTACTCACACAACCAGACATAACCTTTAATGTAAGTTATTTAAGATAATCGTCTACAATTGAAAAATGTAGGCTGCACTTTAATTCAATAATTTTCATATTTGGAAAGTGATTTTCACAAAAACAAAGCACTAGTGTATTAGTGAAATTCTCTTCTATAAAGTTATATTGAGCTTTATTTTAATTTCTAATTACATTTAATTAAACTTTATAGCAATATTGGCATTTTTATTCAATTTTACTAGTGTAGACAGCCCTCTTCAGTCAATTTAATGATAAGACAGAATGAAAAACATTGGAAGAATGCTAACAGAATTTTACAATATCTATAAAGCACAAGAGGTTTAAGCTTAGAATATAAGCATTCAGATTCATTGCTGGAAGGTTTTGTAGATGCTGATTGGGCCAGCAATAAGCAAGATAGAAAATCATATACTGGTTTTGCATTTATGTCACCTAATGCTGCTATTTCATGGCAGAGCAGAAAAGAAAAAACTGTGGCACTATCAAGCACCGAGGCTGAATATATGGCATTATCCAAGGCAGCCAAGGTGGCTATTTATTTAAAAAGCTTGTTACATGAAATAATTAAGCTAAATATGCCATCTCACTATACAATGATAATCAAAGTGCCCAAAAACTTGCAGTCAATTCTATGTTTCACAATAGATCAAAATACATAGATGCAAGGCATCATTTTATAAGAGATGCTGTCAACAATGATTTTGTTAATATTTGTTATTTACCTACAGTTGATATGTCAGCAGATATTTTAACAAAAGGGTTATGTAAAACAAAACATTCAAGATTTGTGAGTAAATTAGGACTAAGTCAAGTCAAATAGGGGTGTTGAAAAGTTGTCAGCAATTTAGGCTAGTAGCACCCTCTTACATATCTACTATGTATTCTAATGTACTGTTGCTAAATAAAGCACAGTCTATGTTAAAAACTCAACAAGTGTGTTTGGTGTTTTATCACAACAGTTACGACCTTATGCTTATCAGTTATTACATCAGCCAGAATATTATTAAAACAACTTGAAGAATTAATTTTCTTTATGTTCCCAATGTTATTTAGTTCACGTTACCATTTGTATGTAACATCTATTGGTTCATCCTGCATCTCTGCAACGGTAAACCATAAAAAAAGATTTATCCTGGAAACATGCACTTTACTAGGAAATACTTCAAATTTTTCAAAAACCCCATGCATGCCATTCTACAAATAAATTACTAAAAAGAAAACTGAGATGGGTATAATGATATGGCAAGATACTGTAACTTTAAATTTGTTATGAAAATGACCATAAATATTTATTTTTTGTAGTATTTATTTTCTGTTTCTTATTGTTTCCTTTGTTAGAAATATGCAAGCTACCCATGCGCTTTTCAAAATCAGCAATCCGGTCTATCTTTTTCCAAAACTGACGTCACTCATCTAAGAGGGATAGATGCAAAACATGCGCACTATTACACCCTTATACTTGCATCACAGTTCTAAGCACTTTTTGCAGGAATAAAACCATGATGCAGACATCTGAGACAACAGAACTTTTAATATAATATTGTTTGGTATTATGACTATTCCTCACAATCAAATTTTTCATTCCTTACTTTTAATTTCTCAAAAGGTAAAACCTGAAACTGTCAGGACATGGAGAACATTATAATAAATTTCTTTCTTTACTTGGGATTGTTAATTATTTACTTTTTATTTGTAAGATTTCTTATGTTTTATACAAATCGAAACTTCTTTTACAGTTGCGATCTTTTCCAGAACCTTACTAATATTAAATAATACATGTTGACATCATTGAGTCTACATTTTGACAGATATTTACAAAAATAAAATACATAGCCTCTTTTGTACTTAGAAATAATAAAATAATAAATAATCAACTTTCAACAAGTTACAATTTTGCAGTAACAACAAATGTCAATAGTTGTGTACGCTGTTTACACTTTTTATCATCCATATTATACGATAGCAGCAGAGTAACTGCAACAAAAAAACCTGAGAACCAAGGCCAGGGTGCTCTAAATTCAAAATAAATGCAGAAGCTAGAAAAAAAACTGAATACACATGATTACTGATTTACTCTTTCCTACCAAGTTCAATGGTGAAATCAGGATTTTTGAGCTATAGACAAACACTGATTTGTTTCAAATTTTGTTATTCAAGGAAAATAGAAAAAGAATTGTTTGAAAACTTTTAGTAGTCTGATGTCTAGAATAAAGTGAGACAGAATGTAGAAAATCCATGAAAATACCATAATAGGATACACCATTCCAGATTTCTTCGGATTCTGATTTTCGACTATAAATAGAACATATAAGGCTAGAAATTTAGATAATTGCAGAAGCTATCCCGGTTGGAATTAATTTTTTATCATTTTTAGCAATTAGTGAGCCTTTCATCATTCAATAAATAATTTATTTAATTAATTAATTAATCTTTTAAAAGTGATTATTGTAGAAAAGTAAATTACTTTTCCAGCGATGTTTCAGTTGATTAGTTTAGAAATTATGAAAGTTCTACTTCTAGTATACTGTAGCACATTGATGTAATGTCTGAATAATGAAGTCTACATGCTTTTTACAAGGTTGGTCATGATATTCAACAAATTCCGAAGGAGTCGTTACTGAATTTGCGAAGTCTATCTGTCTGTATGTATGTATGTCCGCTATTCTTGTCAAATTTTGAAATTTTGAGTTCAGATTTGGATTCTACATCAAAAACTAAAGACAACGTGGTATCTTCGTTTTTTGATAACTCTTCGGGAACATGGTCAAGATGGCCGCCAAAATTTGAAAAAAGTAATAAAACAGGAGTTCATTGTGGTTATGCTTTGCATTCCCAGATGTTTTTTTGCTAAGTTGTTATATCTGAAATATATCAATTATGTTAAGGTTGGCAATTTCTGTGCAGAAAAGTGCATCCTGTTGCTAGAAGTTAATTTTTTATGATTGTATTTTCTCATTATCAGTCATGGCAACGTTGTCATTTGTAACCTAAATGTAAAATTAACCTAAGCACTATCTGTGGAGATTGAATATAGGGTGAAAATGTCAAATTTCCGTACCCTCGTGTAAAAAAGATCATGAACAGCATATATTAGAATACATCGATCACTTGTGAAAACAAAAAGCACCAATGGGTTAATTCTTGTTTGTGTAGGGCATTAGACAATTTGTATTTTATGACACTAGATAGATAAGATAATTTTACCTTACTTTTAAGCAGTTAAATACTTCTTCAAAGAAGTGACACTACCTTTTATGCAGTATGTTTATTTTAAAACCATCTACCCTTAATATCTCATAAACAAATGAAGATAATAAAATAAGAAAAGAACAAGGGAGACATTAAATGCACAATTAACTCAATTGTAGACGTCACTGTATTCACCCCAGCTCACAGAACCTCAAAATCTAAAATAGCATCCCCTTATTTGCTATACGTCATCGGAAAGCAAATACAAATAGCAATCTTTTGCCAAAGACAAAATTTAAACTGGCCTACTTGATGGAAAATTATGGCATAAAACATGTCGTTTTAGTGATGAATTTAATTTCTGTTAGCCATGTAAATATGTATTTCAATTGTTTTAACGCTTATTTTGGAAAGCAAATGAATGTAAGCATCTCTAGTTAAATAATGTAAATTGAACTATTGAATTAAAAAGAAATTATTAAAAGTTGAATTAAAAAGAAAACAATGATCAAATATTGAAATAAATTTGAATCGCTCCTGCGATTTTTTTAATTTTTGGGCTAAAACATTCATTGACTACCCCAGAATGATAAAATCCAAAGAAATCTAGAATGGTGTACAATTTTCGTCTTAAATTTTTTTCCGCCTCACTGCAAGTTACTACTATGGATTTTAGCTTATTCAGTTTCTGAGTTATAACAAAAAGGATGATTTTTTTAAAGAGTAATCATAGTAGGTTCGGCCATATTTGAATTCACTGTTTCTTCAACTTTCAACCTAAACTAAGATTTGTAAATACTAACAAGTGCTGCACTCTTGTAAATAATATCCATCATCAAATTTCAAAACTCAAAAAAGTTGTGCAGAAAAAAAAGGATTTTGGTTAACTTGTAGCAATGTATCTCTTACTGTTTAATAATTATAACACAGAAACCGCTTTTTTTTTGGTGCCCTCCTTCTTAGGGAGATCAAACAAGTTTGTAAGATTTAGGAAAATTCTATTTTACTTAAAAACGATGCAAGAAAGAAGCAAAAATAACTTTCTTTGCTAAATTAAATATAAATTTCAGAAACATCAAAATAAATGAGTTTTTTAGTGGCGTAATATATTCTTTTTGTAGAAGTGTTGCTGCCACTCCCTAAATGTGCACCTATGGTAAGAAAATCAATTGTAAAATACTATAAAAAGGTTCTAACTAAATAATTTGTGCAGTTATGGAGATTTCTGGCACTTTAAATGCTCCCTATCATGAAAACTAAGCATTTCTCAATATAAATTTATCTGACAAAGTGCAGGCAAGACGCTCACACAGATCAATTTTATGCTCAACGCACTGATTGCCCACCTCAAGGTTAAATGATAACCAAAACCCATGCCTATTTCCAGTAACTTCTATTTTGGTTTTACCACAGCTAGCTTACCTGTATAAGAAAACACTTCCATCCTGATAAACTTGCAGAGGCCAACTTTCTAGAAGATTAACATTTGGATTCCATTCTAATTCATTATGAATATCTAGGACGTTCATATCACAAGGGAATGTACCTTTCTGGTACGCCACCTCGACAAATTCCTTGGGTATTCCAGATTCCTCAGACAGTTTTTTCTTTAATTCATCTATTGTTGGGGTATTCAAAACAACTTCATGGAAAGGAGTTAATGTTAGCGTAGACGGACACCATCGTTTCACAAACAAACACAACTGATTAGTATTCGTTACCTTCTCTCCTTCACCTAGATCTTGTAAGAACATTTCCCAATTATTACTTATAGGTATATCGTCTCCAAATTTTTGTTCATCCAGATAGATTTTACACGGGTTTTTCCAGTTTTTCAAACGCAATCGACTTTTATTATATGCGATATCCAACATATGTTGCTTTTTGGCAGCATGCAAGATGTCTTTCTTCACTTGACCAACAGTTTGACCTTTTGCAGTAATCCACTCAAATAAAAATGTAAATAACTCACTATTCTCCGGGGTTAAATGGTAAACTTTTCCTGCAAATTCGTCTTTTCTTAAAACCCTACCAAGTTTGATTATTAATCTATCTCCATCTTTAGTAGATCCTAAAGTATCAGTTAATCTATTTAGTTCAATTTCGTGAGGATACTGTCGATACACCTTAAAATACTCTACTGGTACCCCAACAATTGGTTCCAAATTCTTTTTTAATTTGGCAATGTTCATTCGCTTGTCAACATGTACTCTGCAATATTTTGTATAATCCACATCGTTAAACATGTCCGAGTTATTTATATTTGATAGCACTGTTGCCTTAAAGTAATAATTAGGTGATCGTGGTTGAGGTACATCAGCTGAATGATCATCATCCCAATTCATTTCTTCTGAAGGATTTCCAAAAACTTCATGGTTATAGGTATCTTCTGCTGGATCAGAAGGAGATGCCATATGCTGATCAGCTGGTGAATTCGAACTGCTCGATAACATTCCTATACAGTCACCTAATTGTTACAAATCAAATTAAAAACTGAAAAAGAAATGAATAAATATCAATCATACCTGGAGCATCACCAACAAGAGTTCGGTCGCTATCACTTAAACTACTATCTTCACTATTACTTTGATCACCAAAACCTTCACAAGTTATGCCCGCACTTGGTTGTGGAGAAGTCCTCAAATTCAAACGGTCCCCAGATGCCAACTCGATTTTATCCAAATTCTGATTCAAATCTAGCGGAGGTATTGATAAAGATTCCAATGTACCTACAATTATTTCAAGTAGTTAAATTAATTTAGCACTTTTTTCTTTTCAACCTACCTATATCTGTATCTGGCAAAACGATATCAATGGAAACGATATGTACAAAACGGTCGATAACCTTATTCAATTTGGAAATGCAGAATGGTTTATCAGGATCTTCATCTAGAGAGTTTGACACGTAAAGTTTATAACCATTACAATTTGGGTCGATTTTCATTTGCATATCATCATCTTCAAGGTAATGAGGTTCATTGCTGTAAGTCTCTTGAACTAGCTGCGATTTAAAATTGGTGAGTGTTAATATTCTTTTTTTTACGCAGCTTACAGACTATTATTTACAAAGTCTAATGTAAATTTATGATTAATCATTTTTAACTTTTAAGATGCAATACTTTGCAAACTATCATTAATTGTAAGTAATACAAGTAAGTAAATTTAAAGTAACTAGAATGGCAGACAAAGTAGAAAAGTTTTTAATAGTGTTATCTTGATGTCAATTTGATACTTTACAATTAGCTTCCCCATTCACCAATTTCGATATACTATGTCGTATTTGTTTTTTTGTGTTTATCTGGAAAACTTTATTATGTAACCCTACTAAGTGTTACAAATTTAAAATATGCAAAAAAATTTATACAAATACAGGGCAACTTAAAAAAATTGTCAATGATGTCGCCACTCTAACAAATATTAAACAAAATTTTGTTTTCGTCTGCTAAATTGTAGAAAATATCCTGCAACATTCACTTTTTGTTTCCATTACATGCGTTACATTTAATCGGTGCTGTTGGTGTGTTCTTGTATTTTTTTATAGTTCTCTCATTAAAGAAGTTGTGAGATGGTTGAGTTTACACTGAAAGTTGATTTTTGATAGCTTTTCAAATTTTAAAATCAATTGGGGTTGTCAAACTTTTTGATTTTATTTATTTAGGCAAGCGGGATGCAGGGTATAATTGTTTCCAATGTCAAGTTTATTTTCTTATTGCAGGATTATGGAATTTGAACAGGTGTTTGCAGACATTTCTGTCTGATTTGAGCTAGGTTAGCGTCTTTAGCATGGTTTGCAGAAATTCGTATTCTATGCAAATATTGATGCATTTTTAACAAGTAAATGGAAAGATTTCTAAATATTTTCAATTTTTGTTTCAAAATGTAAATCAATGTTACAAATCTGTATGACACGCTTTTGAATTTTCTTAAATTAAATTTACATTGAAATATTGTACAAAAAATATTATCGTGTCAAATGGCTCTTGCAAATGAAAAGTAATAGGATTGTTTTGTAATTTTCGCTTGGCTAGAAGTTCCACAAACAACACAATGAACCATCGGTTCTCATTCTAACACAAACCGAAAAGTAACCTTCATATTAGCTACCCTGACAATAATGTGTATGTAATTATTTACAAATCAAGGGTTGTAAACGTAGTTTTCCATTCAAGATAAATCTCAGTTACATCTTGGTCTGCAAAATTAATTTAGATCAGAAAATATACCTATGGCCCAAGGCATATACAACACTTTTTCTACGATTGACTCCAATATAATAGAAAATTCTGTATAATTTTAAATTAATTTATAACCTTATTATCTATTTCAAATTATAAAACAGTAGGGTAAGCCATGATTTATTTTTGTTGACAGCACTGCAAAAAAGGTTACACACTGGCAAGCAAAAAATGTAAAACACTTTAAAATTGTGTTACTTTTTTGTTATTTTCTGTTCTAAGTTTATATTTGAAAATTGTAATTCATTGTTAATAGTCAATATTGAATCAGTAAGCATGAGTGCTGGCCAATCAAACCGCCTAATGCCCAGCTCATCCAGATATTCTCTGATAACCCTCTCTACATGAGGTCTCACATTATCTTGCACGAAAATGCCATACTCACAAGGCACAATATGATCTTCTAGAACTTCTGTAATGTACCTGTAAGCTGTCAGCAAGCCATTCTGTATGAAGACTAACTCTGTGTGTGCTTGTGAAGAGAGAACTGGAACATATCTTTCTCCTGGTCTTCTCCATACTGTTACGTTTTAACAAAAACGTGTATTTATTTTTAATATTTATTTTTACTTAGTTTATTACAATTTATTTCCAGAATTTATTTACACTAAATAAATTATTTAATTATGTACAGACTGTAGAACTGCCTTCGGCTCGATCAACGCAGCCTTATATTCGTTTCCGCGTGGTTCTTGATGAGCCCAGAAAGTTCGCGTTCCTTCTGGAACATTCGACCGTGGAGAACTCTGGATAGTTCGAGATTTCCCCGGCACATTCGACCAGCTTGTTCGAGACTGTTCGGGACTTTTCCTAGAATATTCGAGGGGTGGTGCGTTACAATACTCACAGATAACATTTCTCCAAAAACTAATGCCTCAGAGCCTACTAGTATGATAATTTACAATTTGCAAACATAAGCTTAGAACATCATAATTTCAAAGTGACCTAAATTTTTTACTTGCCAGTGTATTTTGTTGAACAATAAAACTGAAAATTTTGTTTTTGCAAGTTGTTAAAATCTCACGTGCGCAGCATGTTTACAATTTTTACCCCTTCAATTTCAGATTTTTGAAATTAACAAGAACACCATCTATATGTTACGTTTCACAGTTCTTGTAACCAAAAAAAAGGGAGAAATTCAAACTGCTGCAGCAGTATTAAAGAGAAATATGTTTTTCATTTCAACTTTAAGAATGTTTCGTTTTATGTGTGAAAATAGTTCAAAAAAGAATCTTTTTCATTGAAAAAGTAATAAAAGTAAATAGAATATGAAAAAAGTAACAAAAAGTTATAAACCAGTGAAAAGTAATCTTTAGTTAAAAAAGTAACTAACTCTGAACCCTGCCATCTTCCTAATTTTTCCTGACTGGTTTTGTAGATTGAATTCTAAGAGATTTCTTTTTAATAAGCGTTTCAAATTTTTCCTGCCAAGTTTACGTTATGATATTCCGATTGATTGAGCAACGTGTCAAGTAGGTTGCAGTGGTGTTTCTTTCCTACAAAGGGACCAGACCGTTTGTTCCCGACAAATCTGTTGGGCCTATGTATTTGTTGTGAGGGGTGTAGTTTCTTTTGTGTGTGAAGCCCACAGATTAAGGTAAGTGTTCCTTTTCCCTGATTTTTTTAACGTTGGAGCTGACGGAATGGACCAGCACCACCGAGATCCCTTGACTTTAGTGTGCTGGATTATTTCTTATGAGGACACCTAAAGAAATTGTTTACCACACACCAGTACTAAATCTTGAAAATCTTCAAGCTCGAATCAACACTGTTGCAAATACCATTACCGAAGAAATGAAACAACAGGCGGTTAACCAATCAGGGCTATGAAACGTGTTGAAGTTGGCTGGAGGAAGTCATTTTGAATATGTGCTCCAGTGTTGTCTTTTTTAAGTATTTGTGATACAAACCTTTTAAATCTCATTAAAACATGTTTTTCTACTTTCATTAATATTTTGAATAAAATAATCATTACAAAAAGAAACACGAAAAGCATTTTTGTTACAATTTCTTCAGACAATTTTTTTGTTTTTGCACTTTTTACACAAATAGCTATTACGATTATTTATTTGGAATGAAACTGTTAATTAACTTTAATAAAATAAATAAAATTACCTTTATAGTAGCAGCATCCATATTTAATATTTTAGCCAAGCGTGCTTTCACATCTACAACTGTCTCGTCGGCATTCACATGAAAATTAGTAGGCCCTTCCACTTCCTCAGCTTCCAAATTAATTAAAAAGACTTTCATGTTAACTCCACCAGGTTTATAGATTTGGAAATCCATTCCTGGAAAACATAATGCAGCAGTAATAAAGGTGAGTACACAGGTCATGTACATGTTCTACCTGGCTGTTTAATTTCCAGTAACCAATCGTTATGATAAATATTGATTTTAGAAGAGATATCACAGAATTTTAGTTCATCAGATTCGAAACTGCAATCGATACAATCTTGCAGTTTGTTATAAATGACCAAACGACAATCTTCTACTGCAATTCCATCCAATTTGAAACGATTGTGAGCTTCTGAAACAGCTTCTGAGAGGGTCGCTTCAGCAAAGACAAAAAGTTTAATATCCAATAATTGATTCTGAGTTGGATGAAAGCAGTACACTTTTAATTTAAACATGTCATTTTCTCTCTCTTTAGCAGCACGTTCGTTTTCTTCTTTTTCTTTCATTTGCTGCAAAAGGTTTTTGATGTGTGGCGGAAACTGTTCAACTACCATAGCATTACAGTTACGCTGTTTATTTATTTGACGATACATCAACATATATGCATTAGTGCTTGAACTGTAAGCACCTGAATAATAACCACGCACTGGCCCCCCTCCATATGTCTTACGAATATCATCCTCTGTAATGCGACTAACTGTTTGATCATTGAAGCAAAACCACTGATTTTTATCAAAGTCTTTAATGTACGCATAGTAGTGACCTCCCGATGCACTGCCTGAATGTATCATAATACTGAACAGTTCATAGATATAAGGCCCTTTAGGTTCTTGTCGTCTGTTTTTTTCATTTTCATGATGATTACCTGAACTAACATCAATGCCTAAAACAAGGTAATATTGTATTTACAACAACTTACCAGTTTGTAGATTTTAATTAATTGCAATTGCACTACAGTTAATTACATGGTAAGCAAATTAATACCTTCGTCATCATCCGGGAAAGTAGTATCGTCCGGTCCATTAACAGTAGAAGAAATATCATTGCACTGACAACTTTCATCATCTAATGCAGATCCAGAATCTGTAGTACTACAATCATCACATTTTACATTTGTTTCCCTATCTTCGATGGTTTCATTTTCTAATAGGCAAGTGGCTGTTGGGATAAAAGAATTTAAATTAAGTACCTCCGGAAACACAACCCTAAAACAAAATTGAAAATTAATTAATCAAATCTATTTTATTGATGGGACGAAAAACTAGATGTTAAATGATGGATGTAATCCCAAATTACTAACAGGATATCATCAGATATTGATAAAATTAAATACAAATGAAGAGTTCATTTTCAAAAGGGAACACATCTAGGTGCTTTTGTATAAATTTTATCGGCATTTAAAGCATGAACTTGTTGCTTTATGAAAAGAAATGACAGACTTGTTCTGTTTTGAAAGTAAGCTGTTACTTGTAATGTTTTAAAAGCTTTAGAATTATTGATTATATTATGACAACTTGTTGAATGACAACAAAGAATGTCAATTTAATAGTTAAAATATCCCAAGAGACATTTCAGAAGATAGTAATTGAAAAGCTGAAAGATATTCTACACTGAAAACAATATACCAAGTGGCATTAATAATGCAAATTCCCAATAAAATTAAGCTTTTATGTATAATGCATCTCATCAATATAGACATTCTTAAGTGGATATTATTTAAAAGGATTACTATTAATGTTACTCAAGATACGCAAACAGATCATTTAAAAACAATTAAAATTTGGAATAACCAATGCAATTGAATAAATTAACTTTTTACATTATACAGGATGTATTTAAAATAATGCATGATATGTACACCACAAACTGAGAAAAAAATTCTAATACACCATTTCAATAAAAATTTCTTTGTTACAAAGTTATTAATGTTCCTAATTCTTATTAGAATCCCTTTGATTTTCAAAATGAAGATAAAATTATTACAAATACTGAAAGATCAAAAAAAAACAAAATCAAAGCAGGTCATGACTCATACTATGTGGTAGTGTTCTTTGCAAGTATCTATTGTTTTATTCAAACTTTAATTTATAATTGTCACGAGTGACGCATGTATCTCTTTACGTGAAATAGATTATTACCTAATCATTGATAGAAAAGTATTAAATAGATAAGGTATCCAGAAATAACTAAAAAAGCTGAAGAAGCTAGCAAATCTGAATTTTCCCATCATAATAAGGCAACATGCCTTGAGAGAGACGTTTGCCTAATGACAATACTCTACCTCTTCAATCTCAATTTTAAAAAAGTAATTTTATTTTCAAAAATTAAGATTACTTTTTTTGAAACTAAATATTGACTGTTTACCACCAATACCTCCTAGATTTTTCAGCAAACACAAACATATGCTTTGAAAAAGATTAATAAAGAAATATACAAGTAAATACAAAGAGAATATTGTTAAATGTGTTTATATTTATCTATTTTAATGTTGTTTTTGTTAAATTTGTGTTAATTATTATATTTATTACAATTTCTTGGAAGATAGGAGTTATTGGTACATATATCTTTTAAGATAGGAGGTGTTGGCGCTATATGAAAATACAACGAGATTTATTTAGAAATAAACAAATTAGAAATGCTTAATTATTTGATTTATTATCAATCATCTTTACATGGCAAGAGATCATAAAAATTATGTTAGTCATCTGGAATCACGTTTTTAAGTTCTCGCAAATGATTAAATTTCGATTTCTTGATCGGGATTTATTAAGAGGGGGATAAAAAAGCACCTCTGTAGATGTTTTTGGTCTTGAAGGTAATGCTTTCCACTCCCTATCAAAATTTAAGTTGTAGTTGATAGATCCTTCTAAATTGTAACGGAAGGCTGTGGGTTGCTTCCGCTTTCTACTTGGGCAAATACTGGTATATCTTATGAAACAAGTTTTTAAATAGTCTTTAAAAAAACTCAAGTCCTAGTTTAACTACTTCATACGGGAAAGGTTTGGTTCTTGTCTCTTTGCTTGCTGAAATGTAGTTACTTGGCAAATTAATGTCTCGGTTTTTTACCTTATATGGTCAATGAGGCTATGAATGGAGCCACTCTACTTCAAGGAATTTCTGAAATACAGGTATTTTGTACTGTGTAGTTAAGGAACACATTGGCTAAAATACTGTTGCAGTTCTGAATAAGTTATAACTGGCACATTTTTGGTTGTACAGTGCCTTTCTAGATAATCTATTATACACAATGTGAACGCTGAAGCAACCAAATCAATCACATTCGGTAAACTAGTAACAGATACTATGATGACTGATAACATGATAAATTATGAAATTGTGGTAGCATAATTTAGTTTTGAAAAATACACTACTGGCATCAGGACAAACTTTTACAGCTTGGTAAGAATAACACATTTTCCTTTTTCTGCTAAACATTTATCAGTTTCTTTTTCAGGTCGTGCTGTGTCTTTTTTCTTAATATGCTCTGTGTATCTCCTGTTACTGAGATTGCCAACTGCATAAGTAACACACACATTGCACTGATCCTTTTTGTGTTTGGTAATTGCTAAATTGCTGTCGTTAATGTGATTGTAAAATGTTTTATTTGAGATTTCTCTTGCCTGCATATTTGCATTGTTCTAAGTATAAATCATAAAGTTGCTTTAAGGAATTAAAAATTGGTTCTAAGTTATGGTGGGAAGGTAATTTAGGTAACTGTTTTAGAAAATCCTTCAGATAACTAATATATTCTACATAGAGGCAAGTTTTTATACATCTTACATTCTCAACATCCTTATGTGTATGCATAGTGTGGTTGCCTTTTTGTCCAGCTTTGAACTGTAGATGAACCCAGTGCAAATGTATTCAAAAACATTTTTTTACAGGCTGGATACTTGCAGTTGTTTAGAGTTAACGTATACTTTAGAGCAGCGGTCGGCAACCCGTGGTCTGCGGAGTCCGTGAGGTAATTTTAATGGTCCGCAAAGAAATTCAGACATTATTTATTACTCAATGTTCGTATTAATTTAGACCTTTAAAAATTATGTTAGTGGTCTGCAAAATTTTAAATTGCGAATTTAGTGGTCCGCAATATCTAAAAGTTCGAGAGTTGTTTTACGTATTGTGGAAACTCTGGTAACATGACCAACACCATACATTTTTCTTTGGTCCCAATTGAGTTCTGATGAAAACTTGTCTAAGATACATTGTCTTTCATTGTAAGTAAACTTATCGCACATTCCCTTCGATTTTTTGCAACAAGAGGAAGTACATGTGGGTTTTAGAGATCTGGCTTCCCTAATTTGATTTTGTTTTATAACTTGTTTTTTCAATTTTGTGTATCCCAAATGTTTACCTTCTACACAAAGTTTCTTTTTTTATTTTTCTTTCATTAATTCTTTCATTTTCGTCCCTGGTTCATATCTCCATATTCTGCAGTAACTAGAATGTTGTTTTGTAAATCTGGTTCATTATCAAGTAGATCTTCATCAGAGTCATCACTATTAGTATCATCATCTGTTCTCAGACTAGGTATATAATCAGAACGGGAAACTGATGAATCAGAATTGCTGTTTATTGAAAAGGGGTGTAGAACCTTGCAATGTACGTTCTTCATTTTTTGTCTCTTCTGTTTGCTTATCTAAGTTACAGAGACTTGTTTCTTTATGTTGAATGTTATCGTTTATTAAAAAATCTGAGTCATAGCCTATAAAAGATAGCAATCCATTTTCTCCAACAATAAAATTAAAAGTGTTTTGATTATCAAAATTAAGGTTATCCTCTAATATTTCAGCATTTTCTTGTACGGTACGTTCTAATTCCAAGTTGGCAGGAACAATGGGTGACGCAGTGGTATTTGACGAAGCAGATTCTTGTTTCTGGTTTTGTAAACCTCTAGTATTACTTAAGGATACATCTTCTTTCTTGTTCAACAAAGACATTATTTTTTTCGCTCTAGTTGCCATAATCTGAAATAATATACGTGATGTACATCATTTTTTGCAAATGTCTGCCATTTTCAAGATATTTCCATTATTTCAGACTTTATCCCTTAACCCTTGATGAGTGAAGATTAATTCTTAATTATTCTTCTAATTGCCCACTGTCATCTAGTAACATTAAATATATGCATGTAAATTCCCTCTATCTAATACACCTAAGATATTTATTAAAATGGAAAAGCTCTCTATCTATATAGTAGTTTTAATTTGCTAGTTGTAATAATTAAATAAAACTTTTTGAATTAATCCAATTTATAAATATGGACAATATATTATTAAGAATGCTTACCGTTACAGCGCAACAAATATTTTCAATAAAACTATCCTGCAAAATAACATGTACGTGTGGCCATAACAGAATGCAAAATAGGTGGTATTTCTTCTACATTGTGTTGTTTGTGTAGTTGGGTGGCATTTGAATTTAAAAATTAGCACGAAGATATTTTATTTTCTACAATAGGAGGTATTTTCTATTCCATAGATTTAACAAACATGTACACATTGACATAAAGAAAATAAAATTGGTAGGCAGAAGGTGTTGGTAGTAAACAGTTAATATATTATATTTTCTTAAATTGAAACTAGTTTTTCTGAAATGAGGCTGAAAAGGTAGAGATGTTACCCTGAACATGCCAGTACTTTGAACTTCTTTGATATTAATTACATGGCGTGACAACTAATTTTCTTCTTTTTTTTAGGATGGATGGAGCACCCAAGTATTCAAAATGTATTTTTTCTACAATTGTTATAAAAAGTTGACCTTTTCGATTGTCATTTTAGTTTTGAAATGACACATTTTTAAGTACATGTGCATAAAAGTGACATACTTTTACATACTGATATAAGTAAACAATAATTTACAGAACGTTTTATTTATTACAAATATTTATAATACAGGTATGTAAATTACACAAATTAACATTATCTGTTGATGAAGATGAGGAAGCCTGGTAAACTTTCTTGTGAATATCGAAAATGACAGTAATGTGTCTGGAGGATTCGCTGGCTCATTTTCAGATTTTTGGTTTTTTTTTCACCTAGAAGTTTCTTTGCAATAACATTTTTGTTTTCCAAAGAACTCCCAACTTATGTGTCATTTCAACATTGACATATTGGCCCCGGCATCCGCCAACAGAGAAGCTAAATACCAACAAAAACAGTGGCCAGTAAATTCATTGGGATTAGAAAGGCCCAGAAAACTGGGAATGTTTTTAGGTATTGCTCCCATAGTGTTTATACTAACTGGTTGTACATTGCATTTCCCATTTCTATAATTAAGGAAAAAGCTTTGGTAATCAACATCAGAAGGACGTAGGTTAGCATATTTGCGAAACATTAATTGTGAACAGCCGTGAAATTTTGGTTTTTGTATTTGGAATATTATTCTTTAAAAAGTAGATGCATCTTCAACTTCTTTTACGCTCAGAAATGTAAGTTCTTCTCTTTGACAGGTCTCGGATATATCAACAGTTAAAGTTACCTTAAATATTAATAAAATAAATAATTTGTTAAAATTGTAAATAATCGTTTTACCTTCATCAATAAATAACTTGTGTCATCTGCTTCTTTAATAAATTTCTCTATTTCTTCTTTAGAAGAATATTCTTGATTTTTTAAGTTGATAATCTACAGTTTTCCTTTTCGAGAATGCTGTAATGTTTGTGTATTTACTAATGTCAATATTTTTATTTGTGTAGATTGTGGCTCGAAGCAAGAAGTAATTACTCCATAAAGTTGACGCTTTTTGTTGTAAGTTGCTTCATATACTTGTCCAGATTTTTCCGGAATCAATGTTAGCAGAGCAGCCTCTGCTGCATTTTCAATATCCAATGGAATCTTGGAATCACTCATGATGATTTTTAGTAAAGTCTATTTAAAATTTTATATATTTTTCCTCAATTTCTTTGGTTTGATAACACAACACACAACACTGCATCAGCACCAAATTTTACTAAAAATTGTATCAATAAATTTAAATATTATCAACTGAAAGAGTCAATTCAATTTTAAAATAGCTTTCAGAACTGTCACTTAAAATATTTATTTGTAAAGTTTGCTGCGATCATAGAAAACATCTTGTTTGGATCATGCGCAAAATGTGTCTTACGCACACAATATCTAGTGCATAAAACGTTACCATTTGGCAACTTATTACAAAATATTACAAATCAGTAGTATACGAAATATGTACAGTCATTACCAGACAATGAAACCATTATCATTTTTATCAATAGAAATCACACTACCACAAATCAACAAAATAAAGATTTATGAGATTATGTATGTTGTCAAATATCTTAAATTATTTTATAAATTAAGTCGGAAGATAACCAACTTTGTAAATTAAAGGAAGTCATAAATATTTTGTAAACCAGTATAAACTTTTCAGTTGTTTATCTTTTAAATTAAATTTTAAACGATCAAGTATAAATCCGCCTTAACTTACAAAATTATCAAGTGTCATTTCGACAAAGTAATCGATTACGTTTCAGAAATACCAACACATTAAAAACAATCCGCAATCATTCATGTTAAATAAAAAAATAAGAACGAGCAGAATACATGTAAGAATTTTAAAATTATCTCAATCACTAAAATAAATCTATAATTTAGGTCATGGCATGGATTCTTATTTAAGAGTTTACTCTATTTAATTTCTGCATTATTCAACATTCTCGAAACGACGAGGCCACAATTACAAATTCAAACTTTAGTTTAAAATCTTGTTATTTTCGTTCTTAAAATTTATTAAACTAAAATCAGGAAAATAGCACAAAAATTATTTAAAAAAGACTTACTTATCGTTCAATTTAATCCTATGCATCGTTGTGTAGTCGAAATCGAACCGTTTCAAATGCAACGTTAACAAATATGGAAATTTAATGAACTTCAATCCCTTATGAGCATCACATTTTTTATTACACTTTTCACAAAAATACTGGTTGTTTCCGTCTAGTGTCTCTGGCTGAACAAATGCCCTTAAAGCCTCCTCTACACTATTATATGCTACACTACTCCCAAAGGGTCTGACGGGAAGAGGAATATCCAAAAATGTATCTTCTCTCGATTTTTCAGTACCACATTCTAAACATTTGACATAATCTAGCATTTTTCCTTCATAAAGGTCATTGATTAGATTTGCCTGTTGGGTATCTTTAAATTTTTGTTCGAGCGCATCAAACATAACGCGACATAGTTCTTGGATGTCATGCTGTTGCCAGGCTTCACTCAAATCCCAACCGAAGCTTCGAGTCAATTCGGTAGTCTCCACTGCTGATTTTGTTGACGTCTGAAATTAGGATAATTTACACTTTGAATCTAAACAATAATAAACTTTCAACCTGTAGATTGAGAAATAATTTTTGCAACTGAAATGGGATAGATTTAGCTTCGCCTTGTCCATCAAATTCCCAGTTATATAAAGCGTTTCGAAATTCTGGAGTCATATACAACGCTTGCAACAAGCTATTAAGATAACATGTCATGGCTTGATTTACAAGACCGACATAGTTGAATGACTCTCTTGGTGGTCGGAATTCTACCATACAAGGATAATCTATACTCATGAGGGCTGGTGGTGGATCTGTAGAACTGCTTGGTAATTCACCTGTAGTTGGACTCGCTGATGCGCCCAATAATAAATCGTCATCATTGTTGTCGTTTACAACTAAAGACATAGTTTTTGAATTTTTAAGGGTACTGATTACCAATGTATTACGAACAGCTTGATCAAATACCACACCAACTTCCCCCAAAGTTTTGTCTTTATGAAGATTTAGCACAATCTGAAATAACACATAAAATGTTTTCATGCCTAATTTTAACTTGATATTTAATATAAGAAATGATATATGAACTTACGGTGTCGCCAGTTTTATTATTTTGAATAAGCAATTCGAAACTGTCTGGTTGGTAATGAAAATCGGCACCCACTTCAGCAAATATAGTGGCAATGGATTTTGATGGTGCCAAATTTATAATGGATTGCCTTTTAGGCCCTGTACATATTGTGTCCCTTACAATGGCCACAACGGTGCCTTCGCTGGAAAGGCAAACCATTTCCTCCTAAATAGAAGAAAACTAATAAGCTAAAATCTTTAACACTTTTCTAAATTTGTAAACAAATACATTTATTTCCTGTAAAGAAAGTCATTATAAACTACAAACTATACAATAAAAAGTATTTTGATCCTAACATTTTTATTATAAAATATATTTGCCTCTTCCTACAAATTTTGGCAATCTTTCAAAAATAAGTTCAATGTAAATGACATCGTGCGTGTGATGGTATGATTAGGGATGCTTGTAGAACCAAGAGTGGACATTTCGAGCAAGCTTTGTTGGAAGCAAGCCAATACTAAATTTAGAAAGACATGTGTAAAAAATACACGGCAAAGTACTGAGTTTTTTAATGATTGTATAGAAAGAATATCACAATGATAACAAAAATAGTATATGATAAACACTTCTTATGAACCATATGAAGACTTACCGATTTTTTTAAAAGACAAATCTTTGCTGAATACTTTTAGGGCAAGTGAAGGAAGTATCCACTATTCAACCTAAAATGAGACAAAAATGAATGTACATTAGCTCAGTATACAGAAAAATATAACATGTTTACATATACTGATGCCGTGAAACGAACCAAATTAAGAGAAAATAGGTAATTATATTCGTTACTCTTTTTCTGTACGTAAAAATTGCAAGTGAAAAATGTAATGACATTATCACATAATTGTTTACGTCACATCAAAAATAGAATTTTCTGACTACACAATCTCTGTTAAAGAACATTGTAATTTACTGACAGTTACACATATATTAACATGATTTTTAAGCAATACGAGCGATTAATTATAAAATACCTTACCGGAGGAAAATGACATGTGCTAAAAAAGATCACGAAACGCCATTTTCATAACAATTCAATATTTTACCACTAAAATGTGATGGCAGCACTTTCCCGCCTGCATAATTTTATTTTTCAAAATCAAGAATAAATTTCGTGATATTTCTTTAAATTATAATATTTTATTTATAGCTTAAATTACTTACCTCTTATGTTAATAACAAAATAGGAAAGCAGACTGATTCCATTGGTTTTAAATACAAAAAGGTTTTGATTTTTCCTTGGTTTCATTCAACTGGCTACACTCCGTTCACGATTATTGTGGATCCCATACGACTGTGACAGAATGACAGTTTGAATATTGTAAACCGGCCTGTTTATCTATTAACTCGGCTTGTAAAATCTTATTGACGCTTAATGTACTTTAAGGTTGTGATTTTATGACTGACCTCACGTTGTCGCCTTTTTTTTGTAAATCTGTAAATTGATTATCTTAAAAGATTGTTTTACGAAAATTCCTATTTTCTGTAAAATATTGAAATTAAATTTTTTAATTTTATTTTTAGGGATAAAGATGGGGGTGATCTGCTATAGTAGAAAACTCTTCTAATTATACAGGGTGATCATTTTAAAACTTCCCATCTTGAATAACTCTTTAATTAGTGCAATTATCAAAAATCGCTAAAGCGTGTTGCTTTTGTTTTGGAGGGGGACATTTAATAGCCTACTTTAGTCAGTTGGGAATCTTTCACCCTCCCCCCCAGCCACCCCTTCCTAAAAATTTTAAATGGCACTACCCCATGTGTAATATATCATTTTACATCAAAGAAAATCAAAATCGGCCCAGCCGTTCGTGAACTAAAGATAATAGTTATTTACGCAATAAGTGGGATACACACATTATTATAGCACGAACATGGAAATTGAGCAAACGAGGGCGTTAGCCCGAGTTTTGCGTAACCATGTAACTAACTACTTTCGATCAAAATTTTGTGAATATTAATTTAAAGTAACAGCTAAATCTCATTGTTTAAAATGATAGCAACGCACCTAGCAACAGTGTAAACAGTAAACAAATTTGAAAATATTATTGCACGTGTGCGGTAATCTAAATATTAATCTGAAACATTACGTTATCCCAGAGAGTGCGATTTATAAGTTTCCCAACTGACTAGAGTAGGTTATTAAATGTCCCCCTCTAAAACAAAAGCGATTTTACTAATTAAAGAGTTATTCAAGGTGGAAAGTTTTAAAATGATCACCCTGTATAAAAAATTGATGATGATGATGATGATGATGATGATGATGATAATTACTTTCAGATGTCGGAAATTTAAATGATTTTTCTTTGAGTTTCTTCTTTTTGCTTTGTATTGCTTTAAGCGTACAACTATAAAAATAATTTTTACTTATAATGTACGTTTTACATTTGTTCAGTAATAACAGCAACATATTTGCATCATGATCATAAAACTAAGTTTTCTACTAAATAGGCGACTTTCAAGAATTAAGTGTAAGCACAATTAATTCTCGAAGAATTAAGGAAACTTACATTTACTAATGTTTTTTTCAGTAAGCCAAAATAAACTTTTCGCAGTGATCACAGAAATTTGGCTACATATCTGAAGAACATTTTGAAAGAGACTCAAGCCATAAATACTGGACACGATTCTTAGAAGGCGTTCGAGAGTTTATGTGCTTGTAATAAAAGACTTACAATACCTCCATGCCATTTCACTAGAGTTGTACTGATAATGGTATGGCATTCTAAGAACTTCATATTCTTTCTCTTTCAGCATTTCATCAATTACGTACATCTTTTTGTCGTCCGATCGAAAAGGTTTTATTAAATCCCGTAATTGCTTTTTGGAAAATTTTGAATTAAATTTGACATTGTGGTTAGTCAACCATTCCTGCATTTGGCTTTTCTTATAGGAAAAAGACAAAAGTTTGTCCAATTACGCCGAATGGTAAGCAGTATTGTCCACGACAATCACACCTTTCCCCCAGGCTTATCCAAAGCAGGAATGAGCTGATTAATTACCCAATTTTGAAAAATATCCACAGTCATGGTCACGTGATAATCTCGATTGTTATTTTGAAAATCTAAAAGAAAATTACACCTTTCTCTTCATTTTTAAATTTGACTAGGTTAATCTTAATATTCAGAAATGTCTTTTAGCAAATTACGGATATATTGCAACTTTAAATTTGGATTAATTCTTCTAAAATGTTTGAAAGTTTTTATAATTTGCAGCTTAGCGTATTCATTTATAATCTTTGGCATTATAAAATATTATAATTGACATTAATAGATGCGAAATACAAGGAAAACTTGATCTCTTTTTAACAAAGCAAACGTTTATGCAAAATTTTGGATCGTGCAACGACACCAAATACAGCCGCAGGTACGGCAATTTTTTTTAAAAAAAGAAAATACTTCCAACCTAACAAAATGAAAGCATTGCGACCCATAAACATCGTGAACGCTGTATATCTAGGTACTCTGGTGAAAATTCCAACGAGCTAGGTGTGATCATGCGCTCGTAGTGGAAATTATGAAAAAGTCTAGTTTTTTTTCCACGAATCCTAACTATCTGGCCAATCTGGCGTTCATAAATTTTCGTAAAGTGACGAAATACAAGTATTTTGGTGAAAACGCCAGAACGCTAGACATGGTCGGTTTCATGTAAAACCCTTGGGCATAGGGAGGCGCGTACCTTTCTGGCATTCCGAAATTCGATTATACAAACTTTCAATAATACGCAACCAGATTTTCAAGTCTTAAATATTCACTTTAAGCATACTTTTACAATTTTTTAAAAATCTGGGAAAAATTGTAAAAAAAGTGAACTTTTTTGCATAAAATGTTAATTAAAGAAACAAAAAGACTACACTGGTCTCTCTGGCGTTTTGATTCTAGGAATTAGGATAAAAAACTGATAAAATGACGCAAATTTCAAGTGGTTAGGATTGGGTACGATAAGTGACATTTTCCGTTTACGGTTTTTCGGGTTTTACATGCAACTGCCCATGTCTAGCGTTCTGGCGTTTTCACAAAAATACTTGTATTTCGCCACTTTACGAAAATTTATAAACGCCAGATAGGATTCGTGAAAAAACTAGACTTTTTTTTATCATTTTCACATTTCCACTACGAGCGCATGCCCACACCTAGCTCGTTGGAATTTTCACCAGAGTACTTAGATACCTTTCTGCGTCTATGTGTAACAACGCGAGAAAGTTAGGATTCACCCCTAATTCTTTCCCTGTTAGTGGCTCTTGTACTATAACATTACAGATGAAGTATATAACCCACTGATATAACCTCAAACGTAAACAAGAGCTGAAACGAGCATCACGCCCCACATGATAAGCTGGTGTTGGATGGGAAAGGGGAAACAACGACCTAGTGCTCTAAGGGCAGAACGCCCCAACCGAAAACAACAAACAAGAGGTTGCCTCCAAGCTCTTCCGAGCAGCTCCGGTACGTGAAAAGAAAGCACCTTAGGTATACCCCGTTCACGACGACTAACAGGCCATGCTTTCATTTTGTTAGGTTGAAAGTATTGTCTCCTTTTTTTGCATAAACGTTTAGTGCCAATTAGTTTTGTTTTGTTAAAAAGAGGTAGTTTTCCTTATATTTTGCATCTATTAATGTCAATATGTGATGTTAAGATGTTAACAGTATAAGGCAGGACTCTCACAGAATTATTTCTTGGGTTGTCTTCGATAGGTCGCGATAGGTCAAAATTTCAAACAAGCGTATCTTTCAGTCGTTCTCTCACTGCATCGATCGGTCGTAATCGATCGTCTTGGGTTGGCTTACGCCGGCCCATCATTTTAAACATGTTTGAAATTTGACTCATCTTGTCCTAAGAAGATAGTAGAATGAACGTAGAGTGCATGCATACCCGCATCGGAAAAAGAAATCAGATTTTTAAAAACAGCTTATGTGCTAGGTTATGTTGATTTGTTATTGTTATCACCTGCAAGCAGTGATATATAGCTAAAAACAAATAATGGGGTTAACGCCGAGATCGCTGATAGTCATATTACACATTTATTATATAAAATAGATTTTTAAAAGAATATTTAGAACCTTCGGAGTGGAACACAGTCCGTTATAGCATCGAAACAAGGTTTTGTTTATTTTTTTAAAAGCCGTAATGTTGCAGGAAATCCCAAGGAATTCCCTATTACAGCATACAAACGTAATACGGTTCTTTTATAACCGTATTAGACCCCTTTTTGAAGTCAAAAATTGCGATTATGCAGAGGATTTCCGTAAATAAAACACGTAATATAGTTTTAAAGCTGGACGACCCTCGGTATTGTTACTTGGAGCAGGTAGGCGATCTCGAGGATATAAACAGACCCCAGGCGATTTGTTGACCGTTCGAAATCTTGAATTGTTATAGCTGAAGCTGGATGTGTGTTGGCGTATATTCATTTTCTTACTATTATGATTATGATGATGACTGTTATTGTTTATGTATTACTTTATAAACAATGCCAAAATCATGACCAGAATTAAACACTTTCTGAGGTTCATGTGAGGTAATTTAATTACAGGAAAATAGCGGCAAATTCAAAATTTCGTTTGCCTTATAAGAACCTTAGTGAGAGAGGTTGTAGAACTCCTTCGATAAGTTCTAATCGTCCTCTTTCGGTCAGCGGTTAATAGTTATCTATCGAAGACTACCGAAGGCGATCGAAGGTCTGTGAGAGTCCTGCCTAAATGGTAATGTTAACACAATTCACATTAATGGGAATGTTAATGTTTATATGTTGGCATATTTAAGAATCCCGGATATAACAGTGGGAGGAACGTAGACTATACCCTAGCGTAGACAACCGCTGCGCTGTTAAAAAGTAAATACAAAACCTATAGACAACCAACATAACCTCCATTATTTACTGCGATTTTTCATTTGATTTGAGATTTGAGTATAGGTAGCTAGAATTTGGTTGTATTTAAAATGTGCACGTGATAGCACAAAGCGACAAAACGGAATAAATTGACAGATAAGGAAGATTGGTAAAATGGATAGGGATGGCAGTGCGCAATGCGTATGCTGTAGATGTTAACTATATGATGTTTTAAAGAATCCAAAATAATTTTGGAAAGCTAACAAGAAGGGTTAAACATTACCACTACCATTAACATTGTTTTGAACGTTTCAATGACCACAACATATTTTGAGTATTAACATCTTAACATAACATTACCATTACCATTAACATTATTGTGACAGGCCCTTAAGCTTAAAGTACATTAAAAAGTCAATTTATGATTTTACAAGCCGAGATAAACAGCCCGCCGGTTACAATGTTTACAATCAGATACTATTACTATTACTATATTATTCCACAGTTGGCAGTAACAGTACTTGTTATCATTGTCACGGTGGTATCACTGTGCCAGTGCCATATTTGTATTTTATTTATGTGTTTGGAGCAATCAATACAGAACAAATCTCAATTTTGTTCGTTATAAATATTTCTCTGCAATCAAATAATGGCAGAACTCCAGAACGCCATGCCTCCAGGCTGGGATTGTCAATTGGATAGAAAATCAGGACGATAGTAAGTATAATTTATATCTAAATTAGTACTAGTGTTTGTTTACAAATATTAAAATTTGCAATAATTCCAGCTATTTTGTTAATCATTACACAAAAACGACGACCTGGGATGATCCAAGACTTAAACCCCGTCATTATCCAAGTGGTATTCATCCGTCTATGACGACAGAAAGTATCCCAATGCAGGTAATAAAAATATTGAGATACCTACACTTGTTGACTTTATTGCTTTATCCAGAACATTTAATTTCACTGGATTTATTTAGTAATACAACGTCTTTGAATTAAAAAAATTGGTAAATGAATTCTTCCTTTAGGTCTAAGAGTGGTATAAATGATAATATTGTAAACATGTTATTTTACTAATAACTGTCTTTTTATTCTTTTTAACTAACAACCTTTTACATGTGTGATGTTTTGGATTCATATGTAAATACACAGCATGGTTCACCAGAATTTCGAAGAAATTACGTGTATCCCAGTCAGAACACCCCAATACCTGCGTTTCAAATACCAGCTCATTGTAGCCCAAAAACTGTGCCCCTGCAGGTATTTTATTTAAGGAATTCATTTGGAGAAATGCAAAAAGCATTGATAAATTTAGAGCATAGCATGATTAATTAAGCTTACCATAGACTTGGATTTTGATCTTTCTCTTATGGGTTTTTTTTCCTGCATTTATTTATGTGTATGTTGACGAAACAATAAAATGCTTTAGTTTTTTTTTATTTTGAAACTGCTCACATTAATTTAGTGAAATTGTAATTACATTGTGTTTTTTATGTGAAGATATATAAATAATAATATGCTACAAAAGATAAGTCATTGTGTACATTTTTAGCATTCAATTGGCATGAAAATGATGGAATTTGTTGAAAGACCAAAACTATTCTTTTGTTCTTAATATCAAGTGAACCCTTTTTATTAACTCCTCTTTACAGCAATAACCTTGATCACTACACAGATGTTGGTGTGTTAGTTGAAAGTGTGCATTATTTTTAAAATTTACTACCATACTGGGAATCGTTTCTTGATTTCTAATAAATTGGTATAACACAACAGAAATGACATTATTTGCATTAAGAAATTGCAGTTGCTAATATGTGAAAATAACTGCAAATGCGATGACCTATCTTTTATGGATATCAATTATTTATAGTTGGTTGTATGATCAGAAAGTGTGATCATCTTAGTCAGTAACCTTTGGTTAAAACATAAACAATGACAAATGAATTTTTAGTAATAAATTAAAATTTAATGTTGTTCCGTTGGAGTGATTGTGGGTGGTGTACAAAAGTGGGAAAAGATCCTATGTTTTAATGTTGCCATTGCCAACTTGTATAATAAAAAGTGAATACTGGAATAGTGCATTCCATTTAAATTCGTACAGACCCTTAGGTGGCAATAAATACTCTTAAATCCTATTGTAAAACCCCTGTAATCCCTTCAAAGTGGTTGTAGGAACATTTGCTACATAGAATTTTCCAGGAGTGTACTAGAAGTATACGTATTTTTGTAACATTGTGCATTACAAATAAAGCATGTTTTATTTTGTTTTATTTGATTTTCTAAATTTGTTAGTACTGATCTGTAAAGTTCCGATGCTAATTCATTGGCAAAGCCCTAAATATTGTCATATAAAAGAACGCAGACTGTGAGAACTGTACAATAAACTAATTTGTGGGATCCTATACCTGCAAAAGAGCAATATTGCACGCAAAGTTTATAAGAAAGATTCTCCAATATTTTCTATGGAATAAATTAAAGGCAAATAATTATGTTTGTATATGTATATAAATGAAATTCCATTTTATTATATTTTGTGAAACTAAATATTATGAGAAAAATCTTGTTTATAAAATATATTTTTTTAAATGTAAATACAAAAAATATGTTTCTATAGAAATATCAAGATAATTTATAGATAATCATCAGAAATAAATTGTAAGTAAATATATGATAATTAAGTAAAAAAAACACTTCTCTGTGAATGATCTTTTTAATCACATCTTATGTAGTTTCCTTTCAAACCTATTCAAAATCTATAAGTACGGACCATAACAGTTGGTTGTTGTGGTAGTGAAATTTTAAATTTACAACCACTTGTAAAACCAATTGACCATATTAAGCATTGCCTGAAGCGTACGGTACAACTTGGAATGAACTTTAATAATTAGTTTAAGGAGGTTGGCTAGTGTCATTGAGAGGAAGGAGGTAAGAAAGGAATGTCTATAGGTTTGTTCCAGCAGTAAATCACAAACAGTTTGTGATTTCTTGCAAAGTAGAACCTAACTTATTTAAAATTAGAAACTAGTTGGAAACATTGGGCGCGTTTAGCGAACGCAACTGTCGCCAACAGTTGAGTATGCTGACTAGTAGCGACTCTCTGAACGAATTTGTTGAGTAGACGCTGCCTTACAACCTCTGCCAAATCACGTCAGCTGTTATTTTTCCGCTAAGATAGGTTGAGCACAGATTAAATAAAGGTCAGATATTTCACTCCCTATTCCACCAATGTTCCCATTTTTTGTCTCGGCCCATTTACATTTGCAGCTCTAGGAGTTTACCACGCCTACTCTTACGCGCGTTTTATGAAAAGTGCATACCAAACTGTGCTGCTTGCGCAGTACATGTCAAAATAGCAAGCTCTGGGAGTTGCTTTGAGAGAGAGAGAGAGAGCAATAGAATCCACAAATTTGTCGAAGTAAAATATCTGAACTTTATTTAATCTGTGGGTTGAATGCGCAGTGTTGCCAACAATGACGGTTTTCCGCCAAATTGGCGTTTTGCGGGATACTCATGGCGTGCAAAAGTTCTTGTTGGCATTTGGCGCTTAAAGATTGTTTAAGTTTAAATCTATTTTGACTTTAAAATATAGTAACTACTATTACTTTTATTGCATCTCAGCAATACAGGTTCTACAGGGAATCTTAATATATGTGCAATTTGAATCGGTATTCGACGGTGGTGCCCTCTAGTAAACGAACTGGGAATATACGTGATGTTAAAATGAAAATTTTACCGAGATTTAAATTGGCGCTTTTTTCATCTCAGATGGCGCTATTTGGCGTTTCGACGGAACGGAACTGGTGCTTCTATAAGATAAAATATTGGCAACACTATGAGTACGGTTAAATTCAGATTAACGCCAACGTATATCGTTGTAGGAGTATTGTTTAATCTTGAATTAAACAGTATTAAGCGATTACGTTCAGAGAATTGGCAACGGTTGGCAAACATCAAAACTAAACATGTTGAGCGCTGAAGAGCGCTATTAGTCAACGGTTGTGTTCGCTAAACGCGCCCATTGTTTCAGCTGGAACACAACAAATTGTGATTTGCAAGATAACCGTCAGGTGTCAGCGTCCATATTGTTTGTTCAAAGCCAGTTGATTGTGATATCAGTACCGACACCAAACAAAAGACGTTCGCAAATTGAGCTCAATAACGATTTTCTCTCCGCTAGAGACGCTCTCGATCTATGTTAAATTTAACAAGTTTAAACGTCAGTTTGAGGTTATTAAAATTTAAATTTTAGAAAAAAGTAATTATTAATGCCCTGTTGTTGCATATTCTTTATTCTTTGCAAAGTTTGTATGAGCAAGTGTATATTTTCTATTACCTCATCGTCATCTTCATCACTTTTACAATTATTTTTTTATAAATTGCTGTAAAACAGATTTTGTAGGGTTGCGCAACCGTTTTTGAATAAATCGAGTTAACTCAAATAACTATCATATAATTTGTATGATCACAGTTATTAATCATCGCTGTTGTCGCGCATAGCGCGACGGCTTTAGAAGCCTTTCTGGCTCGCTTTCTGGCTTCTCTTCAGCCTTGATAAGTGGAGTTTGTGGATGCCGAACGTTCCGCTCGTCCGTTGGGTTGAAGTTGGGCTGAGGTGTTTCTTCATTCTTGAATTATGGATTTTCTGGCGTCACGGCGGGAGGTGTATGGCGGAGGTTGTTGAATTGATGGCTGGCTGTAGATTGGTTGGTGCTGGTGTTGGCGTCGCAGCGGCTTTCGTTGATTGGTAGGGTTTAATGGAAGATTGGATTGGAGAACACGTCGATGCGGGTTGGATGTAGTAGCGGATGGCGGGAAATGATGGTTGGTGATTGGAATTAATTTTGGATGTTGGTAAACGGTTGTTTTCAAGACCACAACCCCCCACAGATCACTCTGCGGGAGGATTTGGGAAGGAAAGGGATGGGGAAGGGTAAGGAGTAACGCAGGCGGCAACGGCTGGTACGGGAATTTCACGAAGATTGGAGTACTGGTCCGAGGAGCTCCAAGCTCAGAGCCAGCAAGGAGAGGGTAATGGTCGCGATCTGCCCGCCCCAGGCAGACCGGTCTGGAGGAGCTGAGAAAGTGGTGTGTGGAATTATGGCGCTGGCCCTGCGCCCACTCAAACGCAGGATTGCAGCTGTTGTTGGAGGGGGCCGCTCGCAATCCGGCTCTCTCAGTGGCTAACGACCCCCTGGTGGATGCTTCGGTACTCTTACCGTACCGGGCATTACCGCACTGCTTGATTACAGGTCGACCGTCTCGCTGCACACCCGCCGCTAGAATATATGATCACATCAGAAAAACGCATTATTTATTACGTTTTTTTAAAATTTAAGTTTTAATAACCTCAAACTTATAAACTGACGTTTAAATTTGTCAAATTTAACGTAAATCAACAGCGCCTCTAGCCGAGAGAAAATCGTTATTGAGCTCAATTTGCAATCGTTTTTTGTTTGGTGTCTGTACATTGTATCATAATTGACTGGCTTTGTGTTTGTTGAATGCGCGCAATTGACAAATACGCGAGTGTGCGCATAATCGTAGAAAAATTTGTAAAAAGTCCAGGGATTTTACAAACGGTTTCCAAACGATTTGTAAACAGGTACGTTTACTGCTAGAACATCTGACTACCAGTCAACTTACTCAATTTTCTGCTGCTGAAACGCCAATTTGCATTTGCGCAAACCAAACGGTTGGCAATCGTTTGTAACTGCTGCTACTACAAACCTTATACTTTTACATAGGAATTTACGAGCTTTATCAACTTGAAGAAAGAAAACTTCTACATTAAGAAGTATTAAATTTTGACAGATGAAAGATAATGTCATTTTTTAAATTTCGAGATTAAGTTAAATGTCACATCCATAATCTTCTATCAGAACTTAACTTTGATTTATTTTAATTTTGATTTTACAACATAATAATTACTGAGCTTCATTCTATGCTCATTACTAATATACTAGTTTTTACTTACATGGTACATTGATAAATTACAACATTGACAAGAATTTTATTTAGAAACTGTCAAACTTGACATTTTATGTACTATTTTAAGAGATGCTAAGCACAACTTAACACGTCTTTTAATGTTTCCAATCAAGAATGTTGCCTAGCAATAAATAAAGACAAAAATTAATATTGTCTCCCCAACAAAGTTTGAAAAATTCGTGCAAGCATTGATTATCATACCTTCAGACGATCGTTTCGTCCTTGTTTGGACTCATCAGTGGAGGATAATGAAAGTCAATGCTTGCCCGCTTCATGCTGGTTATATACAAATCAGCTACAACATTAGCAGCATGAAAATATTGAGGCGCCATCTAATAAGAACGCCAAAAATTAGAACTACTGACTCGACAAGTCGTTCTGAATTAAAAATTTCCAAATAGGAAAACTATTTATATAAAATAAAAGGTGTATTGTTCTAACTTATAGTGGGGTTTATTGGTAACAATAAATAAAGACAAAAATTAATATTGTCTCCCCAACAAAGTTTGAAAAAGGTAACAAAACCGTAGTTCGTTTTGCATTCCCAGATGTTTTCTTATTGCCATGTATAATACTTCGTTTGTGGCCTGGCCAATTATACAAGCCATAGCTACCATGAATGTGCTATTCATGTTATACGAACGTTTTCCTCAAGATCCATCCACTATTACCGTAATACATGGGATTTCATCAGCATCCACATTTCCTTCTTCAATAGCAATAGCAGACTCATTTTCTGCAGCTTTTCTCATCTGTTACCAAGCAACTGTATGAATGTTGTCATACATCTTATTCTATAGTTTGCGATAGTAACCTTGAGACAAGCAACTCATATTCAGTGTAGCAGCCGGTTCTTCCATATGTGCATATCCACTTCCCGTCACGATTCTAGCCATTACGGCTGCTTCATTTACTTTAAAGTAACCTACTTTAGAATCTATCATCTGAATTGTTTTCGTCAAATTGCACATTTTGCAGTTGAATGTAAACGCATTAATAAATCTCACTTTATGCTCCTTTATGATTACATATCCGAGAAGGTACAATTAAATGGCTCGTGTCTGCTCAACTGTTTTATTTATTCTAAAAAGTAATTCTTATCCACAATTCTTCTGCCTTCTACCGCGATGAAATCAGTTTTTTTTTTGGTATTAGACGGTCCTGTAAATAAATCTGGAAGATCTTGCTCATATGAAAATACTTTTTCATCTGTTACTGTAATATCGTATTCATGTTCTTCCGTTACAAGCAAGCAAGTCAACGTAAAATACCGCCGTAGGCGGCTGGCTCCTTAGAGGACTTAACCTCTCTTAAGCCTGGATAATGAGGAATGTTGGAGGATGGGAAAGTCGACGGAGCAGTGCGTCGGAGAAGGAAGTTGGTGGTTGTCGTTGTCAAGTCATGTCATGTCACGCACCAAGCAGCCCGCAAGCCCGTCCACGGGGTGATGGTAGGTGGCGCTTCCGTTACAATTAACGATTTCGTATTTAATGGACTCACGAAAGCATTTTCGCATGAAACAGTTTCGTGCACTGCATCGACAGAATTCCCTTCAAATAAAGTTTTCTCGGAACTAATTAGGCATTCTAAAGAAGTCTTGCACGTCCGTTTATAGTACAAAGGTTAAGATGTTATTTGGTTGTCTATGTTTCTGATACAGAAGATATTTTTGTCGAAGAAATTGAAAGGGATCAAGTGTTTTGGACAAATACAATTCTACCAAAACTGAACGATTGCATTCTAGAAGAGATTGCTACGAAACGGTATTTAAGAGGAGAACGATGTTTTGATCCAGTGTAGATAAAAGATGCAATCAAATTAAAATAAGAAAAACAAACCGCAAAAAAGAAATTGCCAGATAGCAGCAAAAATGAATTATCATTATAATACAACTTGAGATTCACGTCATTCCTTTGATTTATTATTCCAAAAGTAATACGTGTATTAAAATATAACATTTATAGATGAGGCTTGCGTTCGCTGCAGACGTCACCATACCGACGAGCATGAAGAAGTCTGTGTTTTGTAGATTTGCTGCAAATGTCGACCGAGCGTGCCAAAATGTCACACAACAGAAAAGAAACGCACGTCAAATTATCACTGATCAAATTAAGTAAAATTCAAAATTACAAAACGTCGATTTCAAAACTAGAGGTCGATACTTATCGCTACCTGTGACGTTATGAAATCTTCCCTTAATATGTGGCTTAGATCATATATACTCCGTACATAACGCCTTCTGCATTTAGCTAATACATTTGGTTTGTGCCAACATTCAGTCATTGTAGCGCATGCGCAATAAGTAAATCTCGTAACTTCAAAAATCATTGGCGTACTTACGCAAATTTCCCACAGAGGCAACATAAAAAGGCAGCAATAATGTTATTTTTATTTATCCTTGTATCTATAGATTATTGTATGACCCAGGAACAAAGAAAAATAAATGTAGAATACAAATAAAATAGTAAAAAAAACTACAAATCACAACACCGCATATGCTTACGGACGACACTGCTTTTTGAACAACGCAAAATCGCGGAAAACACACTGCGCATGTCTTATAATTACAAGTTGATGTGAATCTTGGCACAAAGGCTTTATCTACGGAGTATATATGATCTAAGATACGTACCAATTTTACCGTCTTGACACAGTCTTTACAGAAAGGGTGGTCATCAGCTACAGACAATGTTGCCAGAGCTAGGTGTAAATCTTTAAATTTGGAGATTTATAACATTGTTTCTGACGGTACGTTTTGGTGTTGTGGAAATAGTGTGATCACCGATGATCATCCTCAACTGGTTTTTTAAATTTCCAGTAGAGGTTGCGACGATCGTGTTTTTCTCTAATAGCCTCATATATTGTTGGTAAAGAAATTACTTTATTCAATACTGCTTACCTGCCGTTTACATAATTTGTATGTACAGTGAACCAAAATAAATACGGGGCACCACATGTTTTTAAAAAGCTGTTAATCCGACATTTATTCTTTGTTCAGGTAAATGCTCTTCATTAAGTCAAGTAGGGCCCTAAAACATAACAATGAAGAGTATAGTTTCACTTAAACTGAAGACAGATTTACAAAGTGTAAATTTAAAACCACGTGGTGCCCCGTATTTATTTTGGTTCACTGTACATAGCCTGTCGGTATTGTTGAAATTCGCGATTTTCATCAACCAACAGTTGGCGTTAAATTTTGTGATTTAATAGTGAACAATAGCTTGAGCAGTGTTATCAAAGATAGCGATAAATCTCCACACCTGAAGATTTTACAACTTTTGGACTCTTTCTGAAGATGTGATTCACTGTTGCTGCAACAGTGTTCTGCATTATTACACTAATTTTTTTAGTTTACAAGAAAGTTAACTGTAAAAAGTTTACAATTTATCAATCTTTTTGAACTGCAATATCAGCGGTAATGACAACGGTAACGAGCTTATAAATACACCTTCAATGTAACTATTCGGTTTGCTCTTGCTTTGCAAACCAAACCTGAAAATCATAGCGTTGACTGGCCCTGCCTATACTGATCACCGACTAAAAGTACATATTTTCGAAGATTGTGGTACATAATTACATATTTTTATTGGGAAGTTTTGTTCAGAGCCTTGCGGTAAAATTACGAGGATCACACTGTATGTTTCTGAATACAGGATAATAACACGACATATTTAAATGAACATATTTATTCCTTCTCAAAGTACTCCCCTTTACATTTCACGCAGTCTGACATCCTCTCAAATCATTCCGTAAAACAGGCAGCCCAGGTTTCCTTGGACACTGCACTAACATGCTGTTCAAATGCATTAACAGCTTCCTCTGTTATTGAAAAATGGATTCCACGTAATTTCTTCTTAATAGTTGGAAAGAGGAATAAATCACACTTAGCTAAATCCGGGCTATAAGGTGGATGTGACATTAATTTTATCTTAGCAGATCTAAGAAATCTGTTATCAACTTTGCAGAATGAGCTGGAGCATTGTCATGGTGCAAAACAATTTGTTTTTTCTGAACTTTTGAAATTGTTGGGAAGCAAGTGGAACCAATCTGCAGTAACTGTTTTCTTATTCTCAAGAATAACAGCAAATGTAACCAGTACGGCTGAAGAAAGAGGCAATCATTTGTTTAGCACAATTTCGTGATTTTTTTCATTTTGGTGGGCCGCATTTCTTTTTGAAACATCAATTGGGTAGATTACTGCTTAGTTAATGGATCATAGCAGTAGATCCAGGTTTCGTCACCTGTAATGATATTATAAATGGCCGTAGACGTACCTGCATGATAACGTTCAAGGTTTTCTAGGCACCAGTCGACCCTTGCTTTTTTTTGATCCTCTGTTAAATGATGTGGTATCCAACGACAACACACTTTTTTCGCACTTAAATATGTGAAGAATTGTTTGAATTGCAGTCATTCCAATGTCAAGAGTTGCACGAATTTCACTGTAGGTCACCCGGCAATCTTCTTCAATCATGCAACGAACAGCATCAATTTGACTTGAAGTTGTTGCTGTAATAGGACGACCTTCACGTTTTCATCCTCTCTATTGGAATTCTTTGAACCAATTGCTACATTTATAACTTTTTTTTAATATTTAAATTTTGCCGCGAACCGCCTAGTGACTTTTATTGTGTTCAGTTAGTTAGTTATGTCATATATATGTTGTTTATGTTTTTATGCAACGTTTGATTACGTTTATGTCGTCGTATGTTTTGAATGTTATTTGTATTTACGAACGTTGAATAAAGTATTTAAAATAATCTCGGCTATCCTTACACATTAAAATAACGTCAGATTTGTTGATAATTATTTGCAATGCGATTCTCATAAGTGAAGCGGAAGAAATCAGAAAACTCTGACAGCCCGCCATTTCGTTTTGGATGGATAGAATATTTTCTGAAACTTGGCCATTCTGAGAGAACTTCAAACTGAGCTACCATACAAGTACCTTTTGTATTTAAATTTCTTTTTCATCCTGTCGGCATCTTGAAATTTGAAACAAGGATTTTTTGCTTATAACGTTACAGAGAAAAAATAAAAATCGACCTGTCCGAGCGTTTTCCAAAAAAGTAAAGGTAATGATATAAATGAATTTTTTTTTATTGGTGTTTTAAGAACCTTATTAACGTATCATTTTCAACTGTTTTTGGTTCCTTAATGAGGCTTCTTGATGCACTGATCTATGGGTTGGTACTACTGCACTTTTATTGCTTGACAATCATAAACCTAATTGATGTATGTTAATGTCAGTGACTATTACTTACAATTGGATAACTATTATGCAACGTAGCCAAAAATTTCTAAATATTATTTTTTCACGTTCGTTAAAAAAAGTGCAACATTTTTCATTAATTTTCGTTTATAAAGGATGCATTTGTTTCATCGCGATAAAAGCGTGAAAAAAGTGCCATAACAGTTCATTTTTTCGCGCATTTGAGTGAATTAAAAGTATGGTAACGTGTCATTTTTTAACGCAAAAACCTGCCGTTGTTGATACACACTGGCATTTGTCAGAAATTAGAATGCATCGATGTGACGCGTCGTGAAAGCTGTTATTGAAGTAAGTAGTTCTTGATTTTTATTACGAACGTGAAAAAAGTTTTGTATGCAATTTGTGAGTAAAGTTACTTCTTTTCACTCACTTGTTGCATAAATAACTATTTGACCATTCTTTTCTCAAAATAATGGACTTAAATTCTCAATAGAATTAATAGTAAAAAGAAAACTTGTTTAATAAGGCCATTGTTGCATGAGTACACGTTTGGAAAATGAGATGTGGAGCAGAGAGTTTTCCAAACATGAACTCATGCGATAATAAAGAACCTTATAAAACATGTTTTTAATGTACTATTATGCGTTACTTTATTTGCGCACTATACTGAGTGTACCAAAAAACCGTGGACATAAAGCTTGCTACCACAGATTCTCAGGGTCAAAATAAGTCCACTAAACCCACCTATATGACTGAGATGTTAAGACTTCCTGATCATGTGATACCATTTGTTGTAATTTTAATACATACTTTGAGATTCTTATGATTTTTTTTATTGTTGTTTATTATAACACTAAATAAAAGGTTATTGGAAAAGATTTTGTATGGAGCAGTTTCCTCCATTTATTTTCTCAATGTAGTATTGGATCGCATGTCCAGAAAAACTATATCACAAGTCAAAATATGCAAGTTTTCAGGAGAAGTATTTTAAAGTTGTTTTTAGATTCAAGGAAGTAGGATTTGAATTTTAACATAATTATATTCAAATTAATATGGTTCTTAAAGAAATATCTTTTCAAGTATAAAGAATAGAGTAGAAACAGTTTCAGAATAGCATAGCGAGTTGTTGCTATTCTGAAACTGTTCCTTTTCTACCACTTTTCTAGATTATTTAAATAAAAATCTTATTTTTGGTATTTTTTACGTTGTGATATTGTACTTTGCGACATGCAAAATGTTATTAATTAAAAATGTAGAACGTATGGTAAGCCTAATTATAAGTAAGCTTGCCTTAGAAAATGATTGGTGTCAGTATGCAATAGAAAGTAAGTTCTGTTTTATAAAAGGAAGGCATCAAAACATGCAACATTCTCTTCTAGTTATATTATTATTATTTGCAAATTATGTAAAGAATTAAGTAGAAATAATTCAAAGAGGCAGCAATAAAGTTTTGACATGATTAGAAATAATTACAATTGACCTAGTATTCATTTACTGAATGTTGATAGTAAAATTTAAAAACATAGTTGCTTGATTGTCCCACAACCAATGCGCCTGTTGATCGAATTGCATGCTTGTTTTCAAAACATTGATTTACATATAAAAAGTGTCATTTGACAATGATATTAGTTTTCAGATTTCTAATATGAAATGCAAACATAACCTTAAACACAGAAAATTAAATAATACTAAAAATTTGTGTAAACTCAGCATCTAGCCATTTGTTTTTATTATTGTCAGCATTGTATGAATGAATAATAGGTCATTTGGATGAACTTGAACTAGTTCTGTTAACTATTTGTGACCTAAGGCTTTTCTTATTTCTATTATTCCAATCCTGCTGTATTCATTATTCATTTGAATAATAAAAATATGCAACCAAAGACACAAACTATGATTTAATGATATTGTACAAAAATATTTAAAAACTGCAAACCAGATCATCTTCGGGCAACAATAAGCAATAAGTTTTAGTGTGACATCATTATAGAAGGTATAATAAAGAGATTTGTTCTACCCTAATCTTAAGATTGTTAATAATGTAAACCAGTCAAACCGTATAGTATATACCTTTTAGTTTCTATAGGTACAGTCTACTTAAAATTTGTAAAATTTTTTATAAAGACTTTGGGGGAGATGGGTGATTTCATAAACGAAGTTTCAAATAAACAATGTCACTGTTAAACTGTGGCTCTATTTGAAACTTCGTTTATGAAATTGGCCCATTATGTTAAGAAAGGCGATTTTGCTTAAATACAATTAACCTATACCTGTTGCAGGTAAATATGTGTTGTATTTATTGTAAATAAGTGGTAAAGTAGGCAGAATTGTCTTAATTCTGCACAAAGTGTTGTTATTTTAATAACTTCATTATTTTACATATACGTCAGTACAACTGAATAGTTACAAGAAAACTAAATCAATTAAAACACTATTGTTCATTTGCTCAAACTTGGTAGTAAAATTAAAAAGCAGTTGCTTGATTGGCACGTGATCGACATGTTTATTTACGTATAAGAACGTTATTTGACAATGATGTTAGTTTTCAAATTTCTAATATAAAATGTCAGATCATGACAGCTTATAGATGAGATTAGATTGTAGTATAAGATGACCAAGTTAGAGAGCCCTAACACTGCAGTCTATTGGCTTATTGTGTTTTATCTCATCACTTATGGTAGATGAAGAGGTTAGCGACCCTGATCAGGTTTGATAGCTTTTTCATCAGATTTTTCCTGTCTAGGATATCTCAGGGACTGCTCCCTCCCAGGAGGTTGTATCTTTATCAGGCAAGAGTTTCACACTTGAATATGATGTCAGAGGCTGTCTCTTCCTCTTCATCACAGAGTCTTCATTTATTATTCCTGTTGTATGGATATATTTACATAAGGTGCAATGACCAGTTATAAGCTCCATCACATACCTTATTTGCGTTCTGCTTAGCTGCAGTATTTCCGTTGGTTTACTAGGCAGTGATTGCAACATAGATTTGCTATGTCTTAATCCTGCAACATTATTCCAATGCTGCTGGCGTTGTTTGTTTATCCATTCAGCCATCCACCCATGTATCATGGCTTTAGTTATTCCAAAAACTGACCCAGGGTCCATAAATATTGTTTTTGAGCGTTTCTTGGCTAGGGAATCAGTTTTATCTTTACCCTCTATCCCCTTGTGCCCAGGTACTTACAATAAGAGTTACTTTATTGAGGTTTACAAGAACAATTTCAAGTTAATCTGATGACTGGCAAGTGCTTTTAGAGCAGTCTGACTATTTGTCAATATCAGAATGTCTCTACTCTAGTAGTTCTTCCTATTCTCCAAAAGGCAGGCATCTATCACATGTATGTTTGCCTAAGCACCATGTATTTCAGCTCCAGTGTCACTATCAGTTTTGGATCCACCTGTATATCATACAGATGCTTTAGCCTGACTGTATCTTTGTTGTGCCTTTTCAGTCCAGCTTAGTTGGATGATAAAGGGTTGATTGCAATCTTGCCTGGCGAGCATAGTGTCCTTGCTCATATTTAATATTAAGTTTGTGATTGTATTTGTTATTCTGGCATGGCCATGGGCAGATCTGGTTCCATTACATTTCAACCTGTGCGCCTCCGCCTTAACTGTAGACAATCTTATCTTGAGTTTGGTGTTAATGCCTAAACCTGAGGGTCTGAAGTTTTCTTCAGGATTTGCCCCCAATAATCTCTGCTACATTGGAGGGTGAAATCTGCCCAACAGAATTATCAGGTTCATCCTTTATCTCCATTAGGGTTAACTCTAATTCAGATTCAATCATGTTAAAAATCCCACGAGTGAGGGAGAAATAAGGTTCACACAGGCGCACTCCCATACCAGAAGTACTCCGAGGTGAAACCAGTAACGAATGATCATCTATTCAGCCATACATCCCTTCAAGCTGGTCCTCCTTGAGGTTTAGAATTTTTAATGAGGTTTTTTCCTCTCACTCCGGACTGTTAAGCCACTACCCCCACAACTGTGTTGGGCATGAGACATATCCACTGACAGCAACCAGTGTAAGCCCTTAGCTACGATACAACAGCTTGGGCTGAGGGATTTTCTCCTAGGCCACTCAGGCACGTTGCAGATATTATTCCACTCAGGCCTCTGGGTCTTTGCACATAAGAGGCTTATCGCCTCTCTGCTAACTAGTTGACAGGAAAACCATCAGACAAAAACTTTGGGCATCCTCCTATCCGTCAACCTTATGGGATGACGGCTTATAAGCTGAAAACCTAACCTTAAACACAGAGAGTTAAATTGTACTAAAATCTCATGTAAACGTTTGTTTTTATTACTATCACTCTTGCATGAATGGTATACAATAAGTATTTTCCATATACCAATGTTGGTCCACAGAAGTGCAGAGTTACTTATATTTAAGTGAAATCGTCCACACTCCATTGAGTCTATTTTGATATTATTAGATAGGGGAACATGTTCTACTCTTATGAGTGCCTACCCTACTTAATAAAATAAGAATTAAACGAGATTATTGTATTGGTGACAATGTTTGATCTCCAAGATTCATATTTTATAATCTAATTTCCACAACACAAAACAAATCAGTTTCAAATAGTTAAAATATCATTCATGTATATCAGTTAGACTGCTATCAGTATCAATATTTAGATAACTTTAGTTGGTGAATCACAAAAGCAGTTCACCAATCAGAAATTTTTTATTGTGAAAGTGATCAACCAATTAAAAACATCTTGATTTTCTTCAACTCTCATTCATATTATGTATAAAGGAACTGTAATATAAAGTACTAACATATATATTTTCGTCTGTCTCTCTTTTTTGGCATGTCAGTATCACACAAGCAAATATCAAAATTAATATCAATGCTCTTTACTTTTGTTATCTCTTTTTAAGTAAGCAAATTGTTAGATCCAAATTTTGGGAAATACATCTCTGTGCTATTTTTAAATGTTTGATGCCTTCATGGTTTTCATTTTTTGTGCTTTTTATGACATTTTTAGTTTGTGCTTGGAAAGTTCAAATATGAAAACTTGACACATTACAATCAGGAATGCTATAAATAATACCTAAGTATCCTAATAGAACACTTGACTATAATATCAAACGATACCAGTATCTATACTTTCTGTTATTATTATTATATTTGAACATTCTATGCATTTATGAATACAGTGTACATATTTTATTTCTGAATAAAATTGGTCATGAAAATGTTTGCATGTATCTTTACCCACTTACATGAGATTTTTTTGTAATATATAAATAAAATGCTTTATTCCATTCTTATCGCTTTAGGCTTTTATGTAGTGATTTTAAAATATGCCATTATCTTCTGTAAATATAGCTTTATCATTATTTTGTAACAATAATAGAAATATCAAACTATAATTTAGCAGCAGCTGCATAGCACTGGTCTGCAGCCAAAACTACAATTGTACAATGGCCAATCTTTGTCCAGAAATGGTGGTAAATAAGTTGTATTTGTGGTATTTTCCAGTGAAAGTTGTAGAATTTTTCATTCTTTTTTTTGGTATATTATAGATTATTTATATTTGTATTGCTCATCATTACATTTAAATATATTGGCTCTTGGTAATCATAGACTCTTGCTAGTATTCTGGATGTATTTAAACTTTTTTGTCTTGCATTTTCTTTTCTTTTTTTTGGAAAAATACATCTGTGTTATATACATAACGGTATTTGTAGGATTTGGGCCATGTATCAAGAAATAGCCCTCGAAGTGCACGTGTGCAAGATAGTTCTCTATCTACCACAGCCACTAATACAGAAGAAGCAGTTGCTAAAATTAGTGCAATGTTCCCTACAGTATCTGATACTCACATACGTTTACTTCTGAAAAAGTAAGTATTGATTCGTGGATGTATTTAGGGATTGTATATAATGTATAATAAGGTGACATGAATCAGTTTGCTTTTATTGTTTTCTTTGTATTTGGTTTCTGTATCATTCAGAGGTGGTTTTTATTTTACACTATACACTAATTCAACAATTAGATACTCTGTAAACTTTACTCTTTTCCTTTCACTAGCTTTGTATCACTGATTATAATTTTTCATATGCATATACAAGGTGTTTTCGAATTCGGCCATTAAATTTTGATCACATATTCTTTGGCTTAAAATAAAATGAATAAATAAACCTATATCTGACCTTACTTCCTTATCTAGATACATATAACTCCTCAAAGATGACATGTTGATACAAGTTTCTTTGGAAACTTTTTTGAATCATAGAAGATGCAAGTATTAATTTTGGCACAGTTACACAGACTACTTAAATAAATATGTATTTGCTTAATAGTATCAATATCTGATGATCTGGTAATCTTGGACTACATCAATATTTAACATGTTAAATAACAAGGCAATGATATTTTCTAAAATCTAAATTCTAAACTGACTTTTAAACTTGTCAAATTTGACGTGGAACAACAGCGCCTCTAGCAGAGAGAAAATCGTTATTGAGCTCAATTTACGATTGTCTTTTGTTTGGTGTCGGTACTTTGTCTCACAATTAACTGGTTTTGATCTATGTAATTATGCCAAGTTGGTATTTGTATCTTCCATGGTTCAAAAACTATTCCAAGAAAGCTTGTATCAGCATGTCATCATTGAAAAGCTATGACCAGACAAGGAAGCAAGATCAGATATAAGTTTATCAGAACTTTTCATCTTGTTTTAAGCCAAAATACGTGAGAATTTACATCTTGCTTTAAACGTTAATATTCATTCATCAATAACATTTCGATGTTACTAAAAAGAGAAATGAAGACTTAATTTCAAAAATTCATTTTAAAATTGAAAGCAAATAATAAAACATCCAGATCAATGGGAAAGTTCCATATAATGAAATGGTGAGATTTTTGTTATTGAAATCCCTTATTTAAGCTTAGCAAGCTTTCATACTGTGTTCACCATCACTATAAACTCCACATTATACTCAGAAAGGTCATCATTTTGAAAATTTAACCAATCAGAATACAGGATCACAATGATCTTGCATTGTACTGTCAATTAGTGTCAACTGTTAACCAACGAAATCTTGTTGATGCATCAATCTGTTTTCATTGGTCATTGATGCGTTTCAAAATTTTAAACTTTTATTTGTGTTTATTGCCGCATAAAAGAGAACTTTCTGGAATTGTATGCATTAATCATTTTATAACAACCTCAACTTGCATCAAGAAAAGCCAATTGTGGAATTTCCCCATTTAAAGATTAGATAAGAATTGAATTTAAAAAAACATAAGAAATATGCATGATTTTTATTTCATTTTAGTTTTTTCTTTTTTTTTTGGGTAACTACACATACAAAGTTAGTTGTGAACATCATAATCATAATAATAAATTTTCTTTGCTTAGTCAAGCTTCTGCTAACACATTTGCTATGCCTTGTTTTCTCTTAACATTTCTAGGTACCATAATCGAGAGGCTTTGGTAATAAGCGCTTTACAAGTGGAAAAGCATCCGATAACAACTCCTGGACCCTTTGCTACTCCACCTCCAGCTCGTAACATACATCCTAGTGTTCATGCTCCTTTACAAATGACTCCACCTCTAGGCATACGTTTGGGGTCTAGGGGTGGAAGCCCTATATTAAGACCCGGTTCTGGGAGTAGCAACAGTCATGCAAATGAACATTATAGGAATTCACCTAAACCTCATTCGCCTAAATTAAAATTAAGGTTTTGTAATTGTAAATCCTAATTTCTTATACTCTAGTTTGTTATTGTTGTAGTAATTGAATGTGGTAGAGATGCTGGGAATGTGAATAGCATGAACCTTAATGATGAATATTTATTTTTAAAATTATGATGATGTTTTCAAAGTGGGGAATGTACTGTACACGTACTTCACACATAAATGTAACAGCATATTCTACACACCAAAACCAAATGAAAACTGTCCTAAAGTGCTTCATTTCCAATATACAGAGTGATCAAGTTTTCAAAGTAAATTCTTTTGTAGCTCTTTGAAACAAATTACATACCAAGTGGAAATAACTACATACATGGAAGAAGCAGTTAATTGCGTAGATTTTCAGTACAATAGACAACATCCAGAGTGATGTGTACCCATTTAAGCTTATGAATTGTATTCAAGCTGAAGGAAGCGATTTCAAGCATTTGTTGTTGTAGATATTTTTATAATTATCATTTTAAATTATTAAGAAAAATTAATTTTTTATTTTAAAAACTTTTAACACTCTATATAGAAAACAAAGCACTTTACAACATGTTTATAAGATATTTCTTCTAGTTTTGGCATGTAGAATCTGCTGTTACATTTACGTACACCCATTATGAAGCACCCTGTACATAGTTTATTAAGTACCGATGAAAAAATTACAAATAGTTTAATTCTTGTGAGTTTTCAAAAATACCAGCCAAGATTGTAGAACTGCGTATTCTTTTTAAAAATTATGTAGTTGATCAAATTCTTCAGTTTACAAAAAAAGTATGCACTTCAAATGGTAATTACTAAAGATCGGATTATATGCAAAATGCACCTCTGTATCTTTCACTATATTCCTTCAAAACGCTGCAATTACCAATTTTACTTCTACTTAACAAATATACAAGTCGGTTTTTAATGATATGAATTATTTAAAGAAAAATTCACCTTCACTATTTTCAAGGTAAATATCAGATTAGAGACTGCTAAATTAAAACATTTGCATTTTTATTTGTGGTGATTTCCATCTCTATTAGACGTGTTCAGACTTTTCTTTTTCAAAACTAAAGGTTTAAAACAAGAGGCTCCTAGACAATAGTATGCTATGAAAGATAGATTGTCCTATATACACCCTTCATGATGTTTATGGGTCGTAACAGGCCATGCTTTCATTTTGTTAGGTTGAAAGTGTTGCGGCTGCATTTGGCACTGTTTGCATGATCAAAAATTTTGCATAAACGTTTAGTACCAATTAATTTTCTTTTGTTAAAAAAAAATTAAGTTTTCCTTATATTTACAGAGTTACAGAAAACAAAGACAACAGCGTGAGGTTAAACTGTCATAAAATCATAACTTTAAAGCACATTAAGCGTCAATAAGATTTTACAAGCTGAGTTAATAGATAAACAGCCTGGTTTACAATACTCAAACTGTCATTCTTCCACAGCCATGTACGACCCAGAAATATCGTGAACTCTGTATACCAGATGTTGTTATAAAAAACTTCCCACTCTTTATATCTCGCAAACAAATCAAAATATCTCAGCAAGAAAAAGCATGTCAATTTTGGAATGGTTTTACAAAATAAAAATGATGGATTGTAGACCCTAGACAAGTGTTTCTGTAGTATTTATAATTTTAAAAAAATCACTTTTTTGTTTGGAAGAGTAGAAATCAACTGTTTTTTTTAAGAACTGGGGTCTTTTAAGTTATCTGAAAGAGTTCAATGATTCATTGAATTCAAATAAAAATAAACTGCAAAACGTCCGTATCGTTTAAATTAATTCAATCTTTTCTTAGAAGTATAAGGATTCATGAGAATGACCTAAAATGGCCCATAAATGATACATTGTTGTACAACAAGTTGGATAGATAATCTAAAAGACAGATCGTAGACAGTTTTATTCACAAACACATAGATTTTGTTGACGATCTACTAGTACAACAGATTGCATTGCATTTAGGTATGTGTTTTGCAATGGCGCCCTTTATTTAAAAGAAATAGCGGCCTCACTTGTGATTTTACTAGAAAAAATGAAAACAAGAACAAGAAAACGTAGGAAATGGTGCAAAAATTGATTATTGCAGCGACATATGACTTTACTACGAGAACTACGTGTCAGTAAACCAACAGAGTTTCACTATTACTGAAGAATGAGCAATGATGCATTTAACTCATTATTAGAATTAGTGCAGTCTAAAATTACAAAACAATCGACAATTATGACAGAAGCAATTAGTGCTGAAGAAAGATTAACTGTTACTCTGAGATATTTGGCAACTGGAAAATCCTATGAAGACGTTAACCCAACACAGCTTTTGTTTTTAGTTGTTACCCTTAATTAAGATTAATAAAAGAAACTTTAGATGATCAATTCAAAATTGAAAAGATTTGGTAGTGTAATTAAAAGATGCATTTTTATTATGTTTTTCATCCTTTCTAAGATTAATGATGTGAGTATTGTTCATTTTTCGTCATCTTAAATAATGGCATTGATAGTACGTTATCTTGTATTCTAACAATAAGTATAGTTTCAGAGAAAAGTATAAAATTTGGTGTCACTAGAATAAAGCATGTGACTCCAATAATCTGTACCCTGTCTCATTTTTATAATTCTTGTTAAATTTTTGTCGTGTTAGTAACAATACTTTCTAAACACTATAGTTTTTCATTGAGAAGTGTTGGCACTATCAAAAAGAATGTGTTTTTATTTGAAATTGGCAGAGGAATGTCTAGAAAGAGACTGCTACCATTTACACATAAACACACTTCATCAACATTATTTTGGCCTAATTTGGCAAGTTGCCATTGTTCGTTGAGAGCAATGGAATGGTATAACTTAAACGCTGTGAATGTGTGGTTCCTAAACAGAGAAATCTGACCAACTGCCCTGAACTCCACCCAATTGAGAAATATTGGGCCCATATCAAGACTGATATGCAGAAAACAGGTTAAAATGCCAGTTCCGTGATAGATTTTGAACGCAAGTGAAGTAAGTGCACAAATTTAATAACACAATTCTGTGCAGAAATTAATGAGAAGGGTCAAAAACAAAATGAGAGAATTTAGTCAACTTTCATTAAAAAAGTGATACATTGTATAGAAATGTGATATTTGTGTATAAGCTTTCATATAATAAAAATCTTTCATCTAATTGAAATTCGTTTTAGTTTTTATAGCTATTTCAATAAGTCAATTTAATAGTAATCGCCTTTTATTAATACGGGAATGTGGGCCAGTTTCATCACGAAAAGAAATTTCTACTTGACTTTTTTTTTATTTAATTTATTGACATTCCCTGTCAAGGACTGCAGTTAGTCCGCTAAAACCCTGTATAAATAAACACATTACTCAGAAAATCGTCTGGTTATTGTGTTGTGCTTGTAGTAGATTGTATGATGGTAAAATTGAACATTCCGCAATAATATCTGAACTTTTGATTTCAGATAGCAGTTTTGAGGTATGAGGTTGTTTTAAGAGATTACATGATAACAACCCAATCTGTGCAATCTTAAACTAGTTAATAAATGGTAGATTCCTGCAGGTATATGTAATTTTAATAAATGTTTACTTTTAAACTACTGCAGGACAATAAAATTGGAAAATAATTCATCTTCGAGTAATTTGCATTTCATAAATTACAAATAGATTGAAGGGCTCGGTAATAAAAAATGGAATATTTGGTAAAAGATTTCATAAACTACTGAACCCTACAATTATAAACTCATACAAAGCAATAGAAATATCATGTGCTGGTTGATGTTGCATGTAAATATGTATTTGATTGGTTTATTGTACATTAACATATGCAATGTAGGGATTAATTATCCTTTCACACTTTATTACACAGATACATGAAGTCCATTTTTCCAAAAGCAGATGAGACAATGATTTTGGACATTCTTAGCAGCAATGACAACAATATCCAGAAGGCATCGGATGTATTGAAAGAAATGGGCTTTGAAAAACGAGACAGCGCTAAATTATCACGTCATCAGCAAAAACCAAAACCAGAGCCATCCAAGCCAAAACAAGAACCAGCTAGAGAAGCACCTGCAACTTTGAAAATAAAAACTCTTGACGATAAAAGGATGAGTGGGTTCATATAGATAAATAATTATCAATTTAATACTTTTTTTATGTCTTTATTTCTAGTTAAAGCAGAATTGCAAGAGAAATATAAAGATATTCCAGAGCAAGTTATCACAATAGCATTAGAGAGTGTGGAATTTGATAAAGAAAGGGCTAATCATATATTACATCTTATGGTGCAAGAGGAAAATGACAAACAAACAGTCATACAGCCTAGGTTAGTGTTAGTTATTAAATTTCTTTTAACAATAGCATGAACTTAAGAACTAAAACTTTTTTACAAAAAATAGAGAAGATCCAGATGAAATAACAGAAGTTGAATCGATTTCACAAGCTGTAACAGTAGTTCCATTATCGCAAAGTCGTCAGTCTTTGAAATCTATTTTGAAAACAGAAAAAAGTGATTATTCTTTAAAAGACACCAGCAGCTTCAGCAGGTGAGAAAAAGTGATTATTTAAATATTGTGAGATCCAAACAAACCATAATAACCTTTCCAGACATTGGAAGTAACGCGTTACATGTAACGCGTTACTTGTAATTAATTACATTTTTCAGTAACGCTAAAGGTAACGCGTTACTTTATAAAGATGCAGTAAAGTAATTGTAACTAATTACAAAAAGCGTGTAACGGTAACGACTTCAGGTCGTTACTTTTGCGTTACTCGAATAATCGATTTTCAAATTTAGTTTTGATGATGTTCAGAAAATACATATTTTCATATTGTGTAATTCTAAGAGTTGTACAGTAAGCTTATACAAAGAAAAATTAATTAGAATCAACTTGAATTTTGATGGGTTTTAAAAAGTTTTTCTTTTTTTTCTTTATAGAATCAAAGTAACTGACAGAAACGGTAGAGTAACTTAGTTACATATTTGCAGGAACTGTAATGGTAACTAGTTACTTTTTAAAATCAAGTAACTATAATTGTAACTAATTACATTTTTTGATAAGATAACTGTAACTCTAACTAATTACTTTTTTAAAGTAACTTTCCAATGTCTGAACCTTTCACAGAAGTAGCTAAAATAAAATCAATAATACTTGCTATGGAAATTATTACTGTCAACAATTTCATTATGTTTCCAGTAAGCATTAAAATGTGTGTGTCCTCTTGTAGGGTGATTGAAGAGCCATCTGATGCAATGGATGCCGTCGGTTATAGGTCTCAAAATTTGACAAATACACATGGTGCAGATAGAAGTCTAGTAAAAGGCGCCAACCAAGAATTACTTTTGTATGTTTTACACATAAAAACAGTTTTATATTAGCAAACAAAAATAATTAATCTTTTTAGGGAAGATTACATCAAGTGGCAAGGACCCCAACCAAATTTGCATAAGGGACCACAAGAGGGATTGGCAAAAGGTTCAGATCCTGTATTGCTCAGTGTTCATAATTACCAGCCTTGTGGTCCTAATCCTGAATTAAGAAAAGGTCCAAAACTTGGACGCGCTAAGGGAAGTATTCTGTCCCAGTTAAAAGATGCCGTTGTAGGTGAATCTCGTGGTAAATAGCATTTCAGCTGTTGTATTTTGTAAATGTTATTTTTTAAATTAGATTAACAATTTTTATTGTATTTAGTTTATTTCTAGCATCCTTGGATCAAGTTCACAATAGGTATAATGAACAAAAAGAATGTTTGTTTATAAAATCTGCCAATTTCAATAACAAGATTTATCAATCTTAAAATTCTAAGGATTGTTAAAGGAATACTCAGAAAACAACATCTATTGTATTGAAGTGTTGTGCAATTCCAAATCAATATTGTTTTTTTGAGTATCCTACTATGGATTCAATGGACGTGATCGGATGTGTGTGCACTACTATTGCAACCGTCAGATCCATAGCCAAGCATTGTTAACTAACTGCTTTTATCGTGCAATCAGGCCCTAAGATCGATACATATTATTGAGATTAGCAGGTTTTATAAAGAATAGATTTTTCTTTTTTGGCACATTCCAAGCTTTTTATCCCTTATACCTATTGTGAACTCAATCCAGGGCCATTCTTTTATATTTAGTTTGAGCTAAGCAGAGAAATGGTATATATAATTTGTATATAGAAGATGCATGAGTAGGAAGAATTGTAGCCAACATGTAAAAAAGAGAGCTAGACTAGTACACCTCCAGAGCATATGAATTGAAATTGTCATTGAGGTCAAACTTATCACTCGCAGTGACCTTCTCTCTTTTGTTTTGAGTTTTTCCTTACATATTAAGCATTCAGTAGAACTTTTCTGTGGATAATAAATTGTTCATACAAAACATACCTTTGTATTACTTTGGCATAGGATATGCATGTTCTACAATTAACAATGTTATATGTGTATACCATTCTCTGGAGCTAAGATAATTAAGTTGGTACCATAAAAAGGTTCAAGGTCACTAGAATAACAAGTTTTTCATTTTTGGCCAATCCAGATTATGTTTATATCCATTCAATGAGTTTTTAAAATTAAGAAATAGGGAATTCTTGAAAGCACTTTTTGGAAACAATTAACTGTTATGGAATGAAGCAAATTTTATCAAAGATCACGCAAATCTTTTAAATGGTGTTTAAGATGACAAAAGACAGTAAAAATGTCTTATATTTTTCCTAATGAGAATTTAAAGATGATTTAGTCACATACATAAATATATTTTTCTCCACACATAGTCTAATGAAAAGTAATAAAAATGTAGATATGTAAATATGCACAACTGTGTATGTCTTTAGGTTAAATGGTATGTAGTTATTAATTATTAGTAATAACCTATGCAATTATTCTGTATTATCTGCAAAGAAGTCTTTATTTATGAAAGAATGTCAAAATGCAGTACTAAGATTAATTGACATGATTGGACAAGATAAATAATTAAAATGAAATAGTTTTATTCAGAAGGCAGAGTGTACAAAAATTCATAAACAGTAGATTGCCTTTATTCAAGATGAAATCAAACTCAATGCCTCTTAAAATGTTCTTGCCTTAAAACATTTTCAATTGAACCGTTTTCTGTTGCACTGGGATTTTTAATATTTTTGTGTCACGTGTTTGGTTGGAGATCAAAAACTGCCCTAGGTGTGCACTTTCTAACATTGATTCCAGCAGCCTGTGTCACTTGAATGCAAATATTCATGATCATCATCAATACATTAGAGATCTCTGCTTCATTCACGACACATATTCGATCCTTATTATCAGGATCTTCTTGTAATTTGTGCATGATTAATCTAACTTTCTGTTAGTGCTTTTGATACATAATCTACCGGCTGATTATTTTGCATCAAATATGTGCCAAGCCTATTCTGACTTGCATCGACTGAAACTACGATTTCTTTGTCCAGATCAAAACATTTTAACACAAGGCTATTTACTAGACTATTTTTAAGCTTAGTGAAAGCTGCTTTATTATGATGTTCTTCCCACAAGAAAAGAATATCTCTTTTCAATGTACGGTTCTGTTCTTCCGGAGAAGTTAGGAATGTATTTACTAACATAATTTACAACCCCTAATAAACGTTGAACATCTTTCTTGCATTTTGGTTCTGGAGATTCCATAATAACCTGCAACCTATCCAGATTAATGGCGACACCCTGGTCACTGATTATGTGACCCATAAACTTGAGTTCGAACACCCCAAATTTGCATTTCAATGGGTTGAATTTTACATTATTTTATGCACAGTTTCTAATACCTCTTTTAATATTTTATTTTGTTCTGCTTTAAATTTTCCCTAAATAATTATGTCGTCAATATACACTGCTACACTTTCCATTTTAAAAGTTGTGACGAAATTGTTCATTGAATACTTCTGGTGCACATTTTACTCTATACGGCAAATGCAGGAAGGAAAGGTATTCCTACCATGCAAAGATTACTTGTAACTTTGTTTAAGAGAATTTGATAAAAGAAAAAATTTTGGCATTCTTTAAATTTATTGATTATTTCGTTGTTAATAATAATTTACAGTGTTCTCATTTAATTGCTTTATTTAAGTAGGGGGGGGGTCTAAACATGTTCTTAAGGAACCATCACTAATGGATGTATAAATGTATAAGATAGAGAAGGCAGTATGAATCATCAAAATCGACACGAATGTGTGTTTCCAAAGGTGTATCAAACAAAACAACACAGAAGAGCAAATTGCATACACATGTGCAACCAGACGAACGTAGCACATACTGATTTAATTATATTCATTTCTTCTGATTTACATGTTTCTTTAAATTTATCCATAAGTGCAAACGGTACTTTTCTAATAGGCGATATGGTTGGTTACGCATTTTCTACAAGTTGAATATGACAGAGAGCTAAGCTGTAAAACCAGGAGAAAGTGGTTTTAATAATTTATTTTATTTTTCAAACATTACTTCTACAGTTTTACTCTTTTAGCTTTATAAACAAATTACATTGGTATTGATAACAAGTTTACAGAGAATTATTGATGATGTTTGTTCTCTAATTTCTGCAGAACTAATTTTATTGTGTTCTATCTATAGGATTATGTCTGCTTCCCGTATGATTTATTATATAATTTACCTGGTGAGACTGTATAACACCTCTGCCTTCCAAAATTAGAAGCAGTTAAGCAACACATGCAATGGTTGCCATACTGCTTATTATTAAATTTGGCAATTTATTTAAATTTATTTAAAACCAGTCAAATATGCTCTTGCCTGTAAGCCAGCTCTTTGCACTAGATTCAGCCTCTTGCCCATATTAAAACGAGCCAAAAGACTCATTATCAATTAGATAAGCTTTTGCTAGTAATTGACTCAGAGCTCCATAAATATGGTGGTGAATCCCTGACTTCATTAACTCGGGAGTTCTATCATTTGTAATGTCTCCCAGTTTACTGCATGGATAATCCCTGCAGTTGGAATGATTTCCAAAGACGTGATTTATGGAATTACGTATGTTGTTTTTCAGTTGGTCAGTATCTCCCTGGGCATTATGAGTTGCGTTTACTAAAGCTTCAATGGTTTCTGAGGTTAGAAACTTCCTGGCAGGTATTGACACATTTTTTGTATCTTTTTTAATAGCATATAGATGTTTGCTATAATTCTTTATGGAACTATTCTCATTTTAACTATTGGACATTGATGTGAGAGCTGAGACTGTATGGATGACCTGACAGAAAAAGTAGATGTGGTTGGTATTGTAACGTTTTAAATAAAAATGTTTATTTATTTTTAATATTTATTTAAACTAAGTCTATTACAATTTATTTCTAATATTTATTTTCACTAAATTTATTTATTTTGTTTGTTACTACGAGCTTATTCACAGCATAACCACTGGCTCCATCTCTACTGTGTTTATATATCGTTTTCTTGTTTCTCTCGAATAGCCTAGAAGGTTTGTGCCTTTTCTCACACATTTGACGGTCAGAGTGCCTGGACAGTTCGAGACTTCTCCAACAGATTCGACCGGCGGCACGTTACAGTATCATACCATCAATAATAGTGTTTGGCAATTTTTCATCATCTGTATTATCAAACACTTGCTTAACAAGATTTTCAACAATGCCAGTTAAAGTTATTTCTACAGTTACGATCTTTCGACAAAAATTATGTTTTAATTATTTGTAGACTAAAATGGAAAAGTGTCGTCCATTTCTTTCCAAGCAACCGAAACATGGTAAAAAGTCACATTCTTGCAGATCATTTCCGGAAAGAAAACACAGAAACTTTTATAATAACAGCTAAGGGACACCAGTCAGTAAAATAACAACTCATGACCGCAACATCTAATAAAAAAAGATACCTGAGTGTTTGCAGATGGGCCATTATCTTGACTATTGACTGTTGATTATCTTTTGACCTTGATAATAAAATACGCCAACCACAAGTTGGTCGTTGCTTCTGGTAAAAACCTTCGATTTTGTTTATTATAGCGCTTTTAAAAGCATTACATAAGAACGCTTGGAGAGGGGTGTCATTGTCATAGTTTCCTGGACACCCCAAACAAAGTGGTAGTCTCTGTAAAACATATAGAATAATATAAATAATCTACATTGAAAATGAAATTATTAAATACTTACTGTTAAATATATGGAGGCAGTTTTTTTCAATTAATGCTTTAGCAGATATGACCAACATCTTGATTGGTGTAACAAACAGGCTAACTGCACTTATAACTTATAGTTGCGCGTGATTGCCATTCCGAGACTTGATTGTTCAGTGGTGGGATATCGGTACTGTGATATTGAGAACAGAGAGTTGTGCGTTGTGAGTAATAGCTTGTAAACGTAAGGTGGTGCACTAGAAATGATGATGACTTGGAATTATAATCCAATGGCTCAGGATTAGGATTAATGGATTTTAGAAATTCTTGCTTTGATGTAATCTACTAGCTTATCCCTTGGGTATGAAGTACTTGGAAAGTGAATGATGCATTATTAGAGTAAGTATGATGATGTGGATTACCCTGAAGTTTTGCATACAATTTTAACATCATATTTTGTTGTTTACTAATTTTATTTGTTAAGAGATGTAGTTTATAATACCTCATACTGAAACGGACAATATTGTATGCAATATGATTCAAAATTTATTTTAAAATTCGACATAGTTCGTGAGAAAATGGGAACACAAATTTGGAAATGAATTTCAGTCCTACAAATTAGTAAAAGTGCAGAACATACTGTCATCCTAGTCGCAAACTCGCTAATTGAAAGTGGGACTGTTCTCCAACAGATAACGCTGTGTCTGTATGTTTATTTTTGTTCGTGTGGGGGTAGCCACAAACCTCCTGTGTTGCCAGTGATTGACATGTATGCGGATATCAGATCACCTTGAACACCATACAACGACTCAAGCTGTAGCACCTGTAATACAAGTAATTCATGGTAAAATTCCAAACATAATTATCCAGTAGGAAGCATGGTCCGCCAATTGGCAACACTGCTTTGTACATAGTAGCCTTCTTGCTCACATGTTCTATATTTCCAATTTTATATGGTTCTTAATAGATGACATCAGTTCCTAGACATCATTTATTTGGTAATACATGGAAAGAGATGACTAGAGCGCATGCAACTTTCTGTCTCTTAAATTCTAGCCTTAAGAACTGCAGATTGCATATCCATTTCCACATATCAATCGATAACGTAGATAATCTGTACTTAATAGTTACATAATGTAAACAAAATTTTACTAATTAAGATTTTGTAGGGAATCATAAAGAATACATTGTCTCTAATTTATTTAATTTCAACAAATTGTACAAAAGCACTTCTGTGAAGTTCTGTTCCACATATTTTAAGTGTATCTCAACTCTCTCTTCCCACATATCATTTTTCTACCTGAAATTCTTCATGAGACTTAACATCAGCGATGTCATATAGATTCAGTGTTGCATTTCTTTGCCCAATTCTACTGCTTTCTACTTTGTAAGTTGCATTTACAAACAACCTAAATCAATCGTGCAGAGTCATTGCTCCAATTGGTGCAATAGGGGAAAGGGAGGACATCACCAGTGCAAATGCTCTAAAATAAATGGAGTAATTGAAGCTACTGTGTGCTGCTCAATAGTTAAATGGAAAGCACTTATGTTTCGCTATCATATATGACTGAGACCAAAGATCTTAAAAAAGATTGTGACTGATATAGTAAAACTCTGCAATAACTCACCTCTGAATAAAACTATAATATTGGGCACATTCAAGGATACTCAGCAGCTGAAATTCTAACAAAGCAGATTCACTGAATGAACAAACTGACATACTACAGGAAAAAAGCTGCTGAGAATTTTATTCAGCTTTCAGCATCTAGATTGTAAGCTGGGTTCGCCACCTCTCTCAAAAGTAGTGATAGGAACAGATTTCTAACCTCAAATTTAATTATATATATATATATACATACTAGCTGACCCGACGAACTTTGTTCCGCCTAACAGTCCTGCATGATATTTCAAGCGATTAGGATATTAAACAAAGTATAAAATGAAAGACAAATAATATAATAATTCCATTATTCTTTATTTTGAAATAACTACTCCTTAAATTTTCATTGTCCGTCAATTGATCTTCTGCCGATCTATTTAACCGACGATTCTGGACTAATTGTGAATTCCGAGTCCGTCGACCAATATTTCCTCCTCGTCCACGTAGACGTGGCATTGTTTTATGTACGTAACTTATATGTGAATATAATACACTTAATATTCACTGAAATGCGACACCTGAAATATCAAAAGACACCGTACAAAAAAAATTAAAATGTCAAAATAACGAAACACACTTAATATAATACACTCAAATTAAAATGTCGAAAAATAAACGAATGAAGTTAGTCATTAGTCGAAACTCGCAAAAAACGGGCCACGATTCCTTATTGGTTGACCACGGAACTTTTCTCTCTTACTATTGGTTAAGCTTTAAAACAATTAAATGCATTGAATGAATACATACACAAAATGAATGAAATGAATGAATGAATGCATACACAAAAATTCATTCAAGTCGAGATACCGACTGCAGCGCCATCTGCCGAGTTTCGCAACATGGCGAATTGTTGTTCTCCTGCCACGAATCCCAGCTAAGACATCCGACAGACCGAGGCCAACATGGCGATCGCACGCCAAGTACCCTCTGACGGCGGACGTAGGTACTACTCGCCGTAACATCGGCTATATTTAAATAAACAATTTAAATTGGACCAAATTGAAAAACCGGGTCAAATTGCGAATCTAAACCATTCTCGAATCAACTTGAACACACACAAAAAATTTCAACAAAATCGGTCCAACCGTTTAGGGCAGTTCCACCACTTTGATTAATTAGTAATACATATTTTGATTGTATAGAAAGACTACTAGGTACGTATTTGTTGTTGTTTCAAGATTGATCGTGTTAAGCTCACAATAAATTATTAAAGATATGATTATATACCTGCAATTTATAAATTACGTCAAAATATGAAGTTAGTAGGGGATACCTGCCTTACATTTCACTTATTGGCTGTTCTTGAGTTTGCCTATTTTTGTTGAAGTAATTTTAATTGAGTTTATTAGTGTTTACTTTATTAATGTTTACGTTTATTAATATTAATTATCAAAAACAATTTTCAGCGTGATTCGGTAGTTGGATAGACATTATTAATAATTTTAAGTACATTTTGTTTTTTTACCGATCGACTGGACCATATTTCGCCTAATCTCAAATATTACCGCACTAAAACTAATTCAAATCATTCTGCAAATTTCAGTTGTGATTTATATTTATTCTATAAACAATATAAATAATAGGATTTACAGCTATGAATAAATTTCTATGAGTTATAATAAATGGAGCCACCCCATTATAGGTTTGCAATTGGAATATTACCTATATACGGTTCGAACTACATTAGATTATAGACGCGAGAAAGTTACAAATGCTTCGTGTATAAAATACATCATAAAACCTGCGTTACCAATCCCCTAGAATTGACAACGTTGCAGGGCTTGTTAACATCGGTTGTCTATGTACATTGTATATATCTGGGTTCTACAAGACGGTTTTATATGCTGGGTCTGTCAACGATAGCACTGCATAGTAAACCTTTAATTTTGAGAATTCCTTACCCCTCTCGGCATGCCTCCAGAGTGCTCTTTGAATACTAGTATTTTATGTAAAATATACACCAAAAAAGCAACTGGAAATGGTGGGTCTGAGGTAGCCTGTTGAACGTATCGGGATTGACGTCAGTTGGACAAATATATATATATGCAAGTAATATTAGTTGTGTCCAGGAACAGTAATCAGCAAAGAAACCACTTTTAAAGGTGCTGTCTCTGTATTTATGGAAATTGATGTTTGCTGCCAGTTGTCCAAGAACCTTTCACTGATGGCGCTGTTTGGTCCCGGGCACAAAGGTTGTGATAGCTTCTATAGCAGAGTCATTCAGGGAATCATTTTTTGCTGAAACCTGACAAAATTTTTGCTGAATTAAGTGGCTGAGCAACCTGAATGTACCCATTGTTGTATAACATTTAAACTAACTAGTTTTTCAGTATTTGAACATATCCAATAACAGTACCTCAAAAACTGCCAATACCCTAACTAAATCTCACATTTATGTTTATTATATATTAAATTATAAATTGTAAAAAAAGTGTATATCTAGCATTGTTGTTGAATGTGCTTCTTAAGTATTAAAAAAGAATATTGTTTGTGGAGGCTGTGTCTTGAAATGTGTGCCGCCCAATTTGCAATTAAAAAATGAAAATTTCACATGAACACTACTGCATTCTTGCAGCAGCAGCAGCCAAACAATTTTAAATTACTCAGAGCACTGGAATTTTGTCATAATTATTGAAATTATCTTTTTGCTCTTGAAATATATTCTTCTCTAAAATTCAAATGAATTTACTTACAATTAATGATTGTAAAACTTTAGACATATTTTCACACAAAAATATTTTTGTAATGCAATTTCTTGTCTACTAACATACTACATATTATGATGCATGTAAATTAATTAAATGTTACTGTAATTTTTGTTGTTCAAATGATAGTGGTATTAGCACATATTTAGATTGTAACCAAAGTGGACAGATGCGATAATTAATATGTTGTGGATTACTTTTCACTAACTATAACCTAACTTACAAGCAGTGTTGATCCAAATCTTTTAAATGATCAAGTCTTGAATTTCAGATTGTTTCAAATATTGAGTGGAAGGTATAAAACTGCATTATGAGAAATGGACAAATTCTTTTGTTTTACAAAAACACAAATTGCAGATGTATTTATAAAATTTGGATTAGCAAATCTTTATAGAAAATAGCACCAATACCAAAGGAAAAATGTACAAATGTTGTAGTTTAAATAAATTCTAAAAATTTGATATGCATTTGCTCTTATTTTAAATGCTCGTTTCTTGTATAATTGTAAAATTAATTACAAGGGTGGTGGCAAGTGATTACTAAGAAAGGAAAACATGTACAGGTAAGTGTCAACTGTGAGTAGTGCCAATGG